>BMAW01053598.1:39541-60709 GCA_019974015.1 Nephila pilipes | reverse complement strand
CAATGTCGCATTCACATTTCAAAGCAATGGGCAAATCCATCAGGTATTTTTTTTATGCGATCTTATCAAATTCTTTCAATGCAGACGCCACCATAAAATAGTGTGCGACGATTTCCTTGTTTTCTGGAACGGATGTCGTCTGAGAACAAGAAAATAATTATTATTGTATTGGTATAGGAAATGAGAGTACACCAATAATGTTGTTTTCGAGAATGATACCGTGATTTTATTAAGCTAATAATATTCTGAAGCACTGAAACCGCAATGTCTTTTAACCGAACTAAACGAGAAATTCTAACGCGATAATGCATTAGTACAGTTTTAACAGTGAAGTTTTCGAGACTAGTGAACTTAACGTACATTACATTGTTACAAAATATTTTCGTATATTGTGCTGTGTATATTATCGATTTTGTAGATATCGGTTACCACGTTGAGTTTTTGACGAATGATTCGCATTATAAACAATTTTATGAAAGAAATCGCAGTTTTACAACACAAGTTAATAGGAGGACACTTGAGGTTATATATAACACATCGATCAATAACTCCCGAGACTAACCCAGAGATGGCGCACGTAGTAAACCAGTAACCAGGTCTTTCTAGAGTACTAACCTTTGCTTGAAACGTGTCAAAATTTTAAGTCGATCGGACCAGGAAAAAGGTTTTTTGAAGTGAAGTGAAAAAGGTTTTTTCCAAGTGGGTGCCGCGATTGCTTTCGATGGAACAAAAACAGCAACAGGCCGATGAATTCAGAAAGCTGTTTACATGTTACTCATAACAAAAGATTTCTTTACGAAAAAAGAAAAAAAAAAAAAAAAAGATTTGGGAAAAAAGCGTTGGAACGTTCATATCACCCTAAAAGGTGATTAACAAAAGGTGTTATGTTGATGAATAAAAAAAAGTTTGCAAAAAAAATGTTGTTTTCAATGTTAGTCTCGGGAGTTATTGATCGATGTGTTATATATATATATATATAGTTTCTCCTTAGTGTCTACATCATACAAAATCATTTTTAGCCCCATTTAACGTGCTGCAGCCTTTATTATTTCGTAAGCGACAGACCATCAGTGGATTGATTGACTGACAAATTGTCTATTAACATCGCACTTGGAAGTAACACGAGGGTTATTGGCGACGGATCTCATAGTTTTGAGCCTCGTTCAAGTGACGAGAACGATATCTGAGCTGACACCTTCCTCTCCAGACCTCCACATCAGCCGACGGTAAGACTTAGTGCTTCGATAGATTTTACGGCATCATCACCACCACATGACATGAATCAGAGGAATTGGGTTCGAACCAACAACTCTACAAAATGAACGTCGAAGGGACTCTACGAATGTGATCATAACCATTCGGATGCTGTGGGTATTGTTTCATTCGAGAGCTTTGTCGCAATACTCAAAAATTGCTTTAACATTGAGCTATAAAAATTTAAAGTAAATTTCGAAAGAAAAAATATTGCCTCGAGATGTAAATTATGATCACCCATAATTCCGGTGTACATTTCCGTCTCCCCCCTCCCCTAAGCACACAAACTCTTTCTTTTATTATTATAAATGGACATATATTAAATAATAACTTCTGCTAAGCAATGTAATGAATCGAGTATTCATTTAAAGGTCTGAGATAAACAACAATAATAAAGATTAAAAAAAAAAAAGTTAGGCTTCTGATACAAAAAATACTTTTTTACAAATCCTAAGAACATCTAAAATTATCCTATGAATTCTTTAAAATTCTAAAGTACTTGAATTTAATTTTTTTTAAACCAACATATTAAAAATAACAGAGAATGAAAATAAAAGTATAAATTAATATGTACAGGAGTTTAGGAGTTATATTTAGAATGGATTGAAAACAACGTTATGAAATTTTCATTTTCTGGAAATAATAACAGAATACTCTGTTAGAAACAATTGCGCTTAGCGGTTATGCTACGAAAACGCATTGTTCTTTTGCTCGCTAAATATTTCAGATTTTCAAATTACAATGTGCTTCCTCCAAAATAAACAATTATTACAACTTGTAAGTATCAACTTGCAACTTGTTCCTTGGATGATCATTCGTCATCCAAGGAACAAGTTATAATAATAGTTACCTCTTGTTCGATGGTAGAATTATTCCTAGCAGAGTTATTTCGTGGAAAATATTTCTCGAATTTCAGATTTATAATTAAATTCTTTGTAGGATGAAACATGTTAACATGAGAGCGTAGCATCTATAGTTTCTCCCCCCCTTCAAACTAACACTTTGGGGAACTATTAATCGAATTTGGTTAAATTAAATATCTCTCCCAATGGATAAAACATGACTTATGTAGTCTGATTCTGAATTCGTGTAATGAAAGAGAGAGAGAGAGAATAGATTTGATAAATTGCATTTATAAGCAGCGAATAGTGAGGTTGGTAGGAAGTTTGGTAGTGGTGTAACGATTGCTATTGCACCATATCTTAGTTGAATATATTAAACAATAGCTACTGAACTCCAATTGAAGACACGTAAGAATAAGCCCAAATACTTCTTTAATTAACGCTAATGGATAGCTAAAGTTGCACTCTCTCGAATCCCAATTAACTTAGCAATTCTGTATAAATTAGGATTAACTAATACATTCTTATAGCTCGCCAGTTATCTCGCTCGATTCAATCATTTCCTACAAACAGCTGATCCTTATCCCAATACTTCTACTAGAATCCGTTCCAATACATAAGACTAATGAAAGAACTTGAATCTAAATTATAAATCTTTATCATCAAGTCATTATCCTCTGTTTCCTCTCATTTTCCTTTCAATCAGCTTCATTTATGTATCGTTATCTCTCAAATCACTTCACTTTTGTCTTTATCTAATTTACCTAGTCACGTTTCATTTTGATTGAGAAGAAATTGTAACTTTATACAATTCAAATGATTATAAAGTCTCCAAGGTTGGTGATGAGAAAACCGAAAATAGCCTTAAGTCACAGTGGTAAAAAGTGCAGCACAAAAATTTCAGCGAAGGAATTGTAACCGTATTGTCAACCTTGAGAAGTTATTAGATCCACTTAGGAAGGATCTTCTTATAGTCAAGGGCTCAAACCCTTCTCTACAAATCTTCAAAGGACTCAAACACTATTGATTCGGTAGGAAAAACAATCTTTGCGATGTCAAACGCTAGTTCAGACGCGTATAGTGACAGATAGAGCAGACTAGAGAGATTGACTGATGATCATTCATAAATCTGAATAAAATAACTCGGTTATCATCACTGCGTGACTCTCTGTTCATTGGATTTTTGCTTCATAGTCGTTTTAAATTAGAATAAAAATGAAAAGTGAAGGAAATAGCATCGTAACAACACTTACTACAACTTACTCATTAGATTAGGAATGATTTCATCGTTGGACTCGATTACGAATTGGGAAAAAATATTCTCTAGACCAATTTTTATTCGTTTCGGTGTTAGATAAGGTTCGGAAATAAAGGTGAGAGCTTCTTCCGCTTTGAATACATCTACGAAGTGGAAGACCAGGAAATGGTGGCGGAATATACAGTGATTGGTAAACCGTGTTCTGAAAGGCGAGGAAAAATATAGTCTTCGCCAAATAGTGAAGAGAATGCAACTGCATAAGACACGACTGCTTTATTCGCTTAATCATTGGTTTAACCACTTTTCAGTGTCTTGAAAGGTAAGACCTTGCAATTTAGGAATTATTGAAGGCTTTTAAAAGTATTTTCATTTATTACTTTAGTTTTTTAAGGGTACCAGAACACATAAGAGGTAAATAAAATACCGAATTTAAGACTATCTCTTTTTGTTACATTTATATCATAAAAATAAATATCAAGCTTTGGATTTTTGTGATCTTAATAATGATATTGAACATTTCATTGAACGATAAAAATACTGTTTGTGTAAAAAGATTTTCTACACGTTTGAGTCAATATGAATATGATTTTTCAGATATATTTGTATTTAGGTACCATTTTTAAAAATAATATTCCATAAATAAACAAATATTTTACTCCTTCTATATAAAACAATGCATAAAATATAGTGAACCAACTTTTTCAAAGATATTACTATATATCTTCTTTGAAACAAATTATATAGTTTTGTGATCTTGGAAAATTTAATTTTTTTTTTCTCTTTTTCATACATATAATTTTTTCTTAAAACTTATGTATTACTCAGATAAAAAATATTTTACGTTTACTATATTCATAAGTACTCTTTATAGCAGTAGAAATTATTTACAACCATATTGTGTAATAGTATTCTTTAAACATGTCTATAGTCAACTAAGATGGGGAAAAAAAACTTTTTGACAAAAAAAAATTACTTTTACAGTTATATAGAATGACTAAAATAACATAAGAAGGCACACAAAAAATCTAATCTCTACTAATAATTTGAAAAGATATAAATCACAAAAACAAGAAGTCTTAGATACGGTATTCCATAATTTACCCTCATGTCCTGGTACCCATGAAAATGCTTTGTAATTATAGAACATTTATGTTATAATTCAAAATACTCAATTGCTTAGAAAAAACTAAGATTGAACATCTTTAATTGTCCAATAATTAGGAATTTTTAAGATCAAAAATTAAATTTTAAAAATGTAACAAACACGTGAAGTTCAGTGACTTTCATCAATAACCTACATTTCTAGATTTATTCTTCTAGTACAAGTAGTTAAAAGTATAAAAAAAATTTATTTCGTAATTTTATAGAATAGTTGTTAGTGTGAGAGAAATAAAAAGTATTTTGAGAGTATTTGCACCTGTGTATCAAATAAAAATATCGATCATAAGAAAAAATCGATATTGCATACATTTAATTATAGCTAGCTTCCTTTCTTTTTTTTTTTTTCTATTTTTTTTTGTCCTTCTATTATTCACAGCAGTTTTTCTATTTTTAATTCTTATATTTCAGACATTTAAATGGATATGTCTTGAACTTGGATTTAAATTCCTATGGGAACAATTTTAGATTTTTTTTTTCATTTGAGTATATTAAATAATACCTTCTAGTTTAGTACGAATTTGTTTTAAGAATAAGGCCTTTTGGAAAATAAAGAACTGGTTTTGAATAATGTACACTGCTTCATTAGATTATTTTACTATAATTAAGCCCACATTATCATAACAATTACCTATTTTAATCAAATACTATCAATTCCTAACATGTAGTACAGATTGTAAGAAACAATCTGTTCTACATGTTTCAGGAATTTCTAAAATGTATCTACTTGATAATACCTAAGAAGTAAATGGAACAACGCATTTTGTAAGAATTAACTCGAAACATGTCATAGTTGTTCATTCTAATGCATTATTTGAGCTTTTTATAAAAAATATGATTACAAAATAACTTTTATTTTATTTCCTTTGAACAATTGCTTATCTATTCCATGCCCATTAAAAAAGTTTCTTAAAAAATAAAACCACACTTTCTCATAGATATCCACTCCACATATAAGAAGTCCACGAAATCTGTAACAGTATATATATATATATATATATATATATATATATATATATATATTAGTTGAAAGTACTATTACTACAGAGTTAATAAATATATTTATTGAAAATATCATAAAGCAATAAAAGCAAGACAATAAAGTTAAAATAAAAAGATGAAACCTTAAATTATAAGAGGCAAGAAATCTGAAAAGGAAATAAAGTTTTTAACTTTTTTGCTGTAAGTATGTTATTAAACAAAAATACAAGAATACATAATAATCAATACATGTATATAATCCAATACTAAAGTACCAAACTCTTACCGACACATGTGATCATAACCTGCAGATCCAATGTGGCGCGCGTTTATATAAAACAAACCGCCAACCAGTTTGATTAATTCATTTATTTTTGAAATAAGGATAAATATTTACGAATCATGAATTCTACAGTTGTAATATATATATAAGAAAGTATTTAATGATTTTTTGTATTCAACTCCTTCTCATATATATATATATATATATATATATAACTTAAAAGATAATAGGATTATCAGTAACATTTTTGACCAGAAAAACAATAACTTTTTTCTAATTGATATAGTTTCTTTCTTTGATAGCAATTTAAGCTTAGATACCTATAGTAACATTTTACATAATTTTGTTCTTAAGAATATTAAATTAGTTAATATGCATTTAAATTTTCAAAACAATTTGAATAAAGGCTGATTACCCTATTATTTTTTAAAATAAAAACTAATTTAAAATATAAAAATTGTCATTCTTTTTTTTTTATATATTGAATTTCTATGTCTTAAATTTTTTTTAATGTCTTAATAATTTTAGTCAATAAATATTTTTCTAACTTTTCAATTTTCAATGTTCTTTTATTGATTCTAATTCTGATTCAAAGAAAGCGATACTATCGTTTTTCTTAATGTTTTGAGTTTCCGTGCTAATTGTAAGTTTAAAATTAAAATGGCGTAGTTAAATTTTTTAAGAGTTGAGTGAGTTCCAATTATTTTTTTGATATTGAGTTATATTCCAATTAAATTTCTTAACTTTAATTAATTTTTTTAATGTATTCATATTTGTTATTTTTCTTATTACAGTGTACATTAAGTTTTGATTTAAATTAAAGTTTTTCTGATATATATATATATATATATATTTTGTTTCCTTGCTCACTTTGAATCCTAATTTTGCTATATTAAACACGAGTCTTTGTTTAATGGAACTATTACTAATTGCGAAGGTTTGATCATTGAAACATGTTTAACAGAATACCTCTTTTCTAATCAAGAGGCAGTATTACCGTCTTGTTTATTTTAGAAGATTTTCTTTTTTTAGTAATCTTTTGTTGTTTTTCTACACATATTCTTGTTATTACATTTTTTGCATTTCTTTTCTTTATTTTTTTTAAATATGTTTATTTTTTAAGGTTTAAAAATTAACAATTTTGATTTTTAGTATTTTCCAAAAAAATTTTATTAGTAATTTTAAATTTACTTTGCTTCTCTAAGCATTTTTTTTTATATATATATAGTATCATAGATACTTACATATATATGAGATAAAAAAAATTAACGCATCCAGCTGTTACAAATTA
This sequence comes from Nephila pilipes, assembly GCA_019974015.1. NCBI lineage: Eukaryota > Metazoa > Arthropoda > Arachnida > Araneae > Nephilidae > Nephila > Nephila pilipes. The sequence goes on along the minus strand of BMAW01053598.1, from coordinate 53,642 downwards.
TACATTATTTCAAGTTAAAATAAAAAAAAAATTATTCTTTTTAGTCCATCTTTAAATATAAGCATGATTAAAAAGAATTTTTTTCACTTATATTTATTTAATTTTTTTAGTTTAGAAATTTAAGATTAAAAAATAGTTACTGGAACCATAGGTGTGTGCAAAATTTCAGCTCGATCGGATGATAGAAAATGGGTTATAATTCAAGTAGAAATTTTGAAATGGAAAGACAAATTTTTTTACGCATACATATATGAATATAACAAGTTAAATAAAAACTTGTAGAAATAAGTATTAACTAGAAAATCCTTTTCTCTCAAAAATTTAATTACAATTTTATTACTTTTCGTAATCTAGTATATCTATCAAAATACTTTAAATTACGTCAGAAGTATTCTTATATTTTAAAAAATTTATATATATAATGTTTTATAATTCTTTCCATATGAAATTTTTACGTACTTTCTTATATATTTACTTTTTAGTGCTGTTTTTCATTTCCTAAGAGTCTAAATGGCACATGAATAAAAATGATCAGAAGTTAAATTAATGCCGTTTTTTGCTTTACGGTTAAAGAATAAAAGATATAAAAAATCTTTCAGGTATAAAAATTTTCCCGAAATTTAAAAAAAATCGTGATGTTTCAGTACATATATACGCATATTTTCGTATAACATTATTAAAATTTCCAAAAGTACAATAAATGCAATTTTAACCTCGAGTACGTCTGTTTTGTATATCTAGCTTCAGAGGAACTCGTGATCTGTTGTAAGTATTAAGAAATAAGTCTATAGACTTCCTAAGTTATATACTTAAATCCTACAATATGGGACAAACGTGTAATAACCATCACCATTATTTGCAGGGAAGAGATTTTGTTAATCTCACATTTATTATGACATTCTTATCATTTTATATATCAGTAAAAACAGGGTTTGTTTGCTTTTGAAACAACAATACCAGACACTGAAAATGAAGCTGGAATATTACTTTTTTAAACTCTATTTAATCGTTTTAATAACACGCTTGATGTAACAACAGAGAAATAAAACATGAAAGAAATTATACGAAGAACGATAGCGAGAAAAAGGAAACTCCCTTCGTGTCCCTGGACGGATAGTCACATGTTCTATCAATTTGCCAACAAGGTGCTGTAATCTATGACTAAACACTGGTGTCGTAATAATTTTTTTCCCGGGTCTCTACGTTATCGATGACTCAAAAACTAAATACTCAATCAATACCACAAAATAATTTATTTTCGGATTCTAAATTATTTATTGAAAAGTTCGGACAGTTCACGAGATATTTAAGATCTGTCAGAGTCCAAACTCTCTTAGAAGAGCATGAATTCAAAATTCATAGATTGAAAAGGTAATTCCCAGTTGGTAATTTCTTCAACAAAGAGGCGCATGCACTCGTCTTTGTAACAATTGTAACATTTTTGTAGTAAAGATTTTAGAAAGCCAATAATTTAAATTATTATGATAATCTTAATACATTGAACATCGTTTGAAGATATATTAGCTCTTAATTCATTTGTAAAGAGTTTAGCTGATTATTCTGTCTTTCAATCGATTGATACGGTATTAAGTTTACCACGTCATGTTTCTACATTGGTATAAAGCATGTATCAGCTTTTTCCATTGAAGGTGATTTTAAAAAAATTATTGTAATATTTTGTTAGCTGCTTAACTAACAAAAAAGTATTATATATTCCTCATCTTATTATTTTTCAGTTATGAATTCACCTTTGCAGAATTCTGTCACGCACTGAATGCTATGAATTTATTATTGCTAATAATTTGATTTCGATAATAAAAAAAGAATTTAACTCTTATGTAGTTTAAGATATACTTTTATTTTATCCGTATTTAATGATAATTGCATGTAGTTATGATACTGAAGGAATTGAAATTTTGGTACAATTTGAAATGCATAGAAATTGTATAGTGCATTCACAATAATTATTTATTTAATAGTTTGTATGTCTCGAAGTTATTTCTTGAAGATTGTTATTTTTGTGTAAATTCAAAAAACTTGTTCTAACTACGGAATACATTTTCAGACTGAAAAATGTTTCAATTTTCCTATAAATTCGTGACATTACTACACGCATTTGTTATACAACATTCTTAAAAATTAGAAATATTCTAAAAAGGCGCAACTTTTCTCATTAACACTCTGAAATTTAAAACCCATTTAGCATCACTGCCATAAAGACCAACCGTGTAGCCAGGGCTGATGCACGTTACATCTGTCGGGACTCAAACTCTTTCCGTTGGCATGGTGTGGAAGCTAGGAGAGGGGGATGCCAGCTCAGGTGTCGTCCTCGACACTTGATCGAGGTTCAAAAAACGAGGTCCGTCGCTAATAGCCCTCGTGTTGCTTCTAGGGCGACGTTAATAAAACCAAGCCATTTAGCATCACAGTATAGGTGATAATATTTGGAACGCATTTTATACCAGAAAAATTAAATGTCTCTGATACAAGTAAATAATATAGTAAAATATGATGCAATCTGTAAGATAATGAAGTCAGAAAATAATTTAAATGTTGATAAATTTTCAATTTAAAAAAGATTTCTGAAGCAGTGGAGTAAAAAAAGAAAAAGAATTAATGGTAAGAAATTTTCAATTAAAAAAAGTTTTCTGAATTGGTTCTATATGCTTCAACATCATGCGAAGACAGCCTTAACACTATAGACATATGACATACATATGTTGAAAATACCCATAGGACCTGCAGAATATTCATATAGATGTCCAGACTTTTTTCCCTACAATTCACGAAATACTGCGGGAAATGCGAGGTTGTATAGATCCTGATTCTCTATCTTTTAGAAATCGAAAAAATCTGAATTTAGACACTTTTTTTGGACGGAACACATACAGTATAAAATAAACTTTAAAGTAAGGGTAGTTAATTTTTTTGAAATTAAGGGTGCAGTGAAAAAAGGAATGCAGCTCATAAAAATAACTGTATTATTGAAGAATATAACGTGAGCTCGAAATTTGCCACCCCTGTATCAAAATGTTTTTTTTTATTAAAGAATAAAATATCGATTTTGATCAATACTAATACGTTTATTTAGAAATCACTTAAAGTCGCCTTATTGCAGAGGCCGGAGTAAACTTTTTTGTAACCGAGGCAGCCTTGTAACTTTTTTGAGGGTGAAGGGTCATGGTTATGGGCTCGTGGTCGGAGTTAATTTCATCAAGTCGTGGGTTCGAGCCCTGATACCACTAAAAGTTCCACCGTGTAGTGGGACTTATGCACGTTTAATCTGGGCGAAGTCCCGAGTCCTCCTGTTGGAGTGGTGTGGAAGTTTGGAGAGAGAGATATCTGACCGAAGTCCAAAAATACGTGGCATGTCTCCAATAGCCCTCGTGTTGCGATGAAAAAAAAGCAATCAGCATCTGCAAAAAAATTCTTAAATTTAATACGATTCATGAATTTGGTAGCCATTATAGGCCTCAGAAATATCCATATAAATAAAAAATAAATATAGTAACATAAACTGTCCTAAATTTTCTATGCTCTCTCATTCCTTTGTTTAAAAATAATCATCTTTGAAAATTGGGAATCGCAAAGATATGACGTAGCAAATAACATAATTATGACGTGTTAGGGTTTTTCTTGTTTCACTGGGGATTCATCTTTTACGGAGAACCAGAATTTTTCAGGAGTGTTTCCAATGATACTTATTCATCATTTCATTGATTTTTCTTGTGCGTTAAATGCATATACGAATTTCTCGCGGAACTCTCAAAACGGCTTCACGGAGCACCCGTGTTCCTCGCACCACAGGTGTCACGGGTATAGTAAAGCTCATTAAATCTTACTCGAACGCTAGTCGGTAAAATACGTCTCGCGGGATAAAAGTATTTTTACATGAAAAAACTTTAAAATAAAATCTGAAACTTTGCGGTACATTTATTGAGATATATAAACAAGTTACGATTGAGATTTTCGGACCTTCGTTTAAGTGCTAAGACATTTCCAAATTTCAAAATATGTTTGGTTGTTCAACTGAAGAGCTTCCGTCAGACCTTCAATAAGAAGCGAATTATATACTAAATGACAATATCCTACAAATGATGTTTGAAAATAAATGGAACTAATCCAATTATATGAATATCTTTGGAAAACAAATGTGGCCAATGAAATCATGTACTAAGGGTTAAATTCTATTAACGTCGCTCTAGAAGCAACACGAGGGCAATTGGTGACGGACCTCGTAATTTTGAACCTCGGTCAAGTAACGATGACGACATCCGAGTTGCTGCCTTCTTCTCCAAACTTCCACACCCCTCCATCTGGAGGACTTTGAGTCTCGACAGATTTATCGTGCATCAGCCCTGGCTACACGGCAGGTCTTTTGTGTCATCAAGGCTTGAACCCACGACTTGACGAAAACCGCCGGCCTTGAGTCCCCGACCATGATCACTAGGCTACCACGGCCATAATGTACTTTCGGAATTTTATATGTATTTGGGAAAACTTACTAAAATGAAATGATAATTTTGAAAATAAAATATATGTCATCAATCTAGATTATTATTAACTGTCCAGTTAATTATCCAGTATATGATGAAATATTTTATCTCAGAAAAAAAACATTTTCATTCATGGCATTAGAGAAAAATTTAATCGGTTATAACTTATTATAATTATTTGCTCGTATCTACATTAACTATACACGTCATTATTTGCTACATCTTTGTGATTCACAACGACGCTTATTATTAAAATAAAGAAACGCGAGAATCTGGGAAATTTAGAAGGAGAAATGCGAGGTCTTTATTATTATTATTTTTTTATTCGTCTCAATATTGCTGAAATACGCTAAGATTACCAAATTTATTAATCGTATTAAATTTTAGAATTTAAGTATACTAATTCTAAGTTATTTTAAGAAACACATTAATAGCGATCAATATCGATATTTTATTTTTAGCGATTTTCAGTAATTTTGTGTTTTTGATGATTCGGCGATGCCTTGGTTCGATATCTGCCAGACCAGAGCATCGTCGTATTACGTAAAAATATTCTGTCCTAATTTTTTTTTAAAAAAAAGAGCCTGTTTCGTTGTTGCTCAATTAAGTAGAATTATCCATGCAAATATCAATTTTGCTATCTGGATCGCAAAGGCAAAAAAATATAAGATCTGGCCTTTTCTAAAAAAGACTTTGCCAACTACTGTACTAGTGTTATGTTTGCTAAGTGAAATGAATTCCAGCTTTCTTAGTAGTTGCTTATTTTCCAGGTATATCTCCCTGCAAGATGACGTGCAACATTTTAGTTCTGTTCTCCAACGATGCGGAGACAGTGGCAATGGAACTTGTCAACCGTTTCGAAAACGTCGCCATCAACACCATTTGCGTGAGCAACGTGGCCCCTTCACAACGCTTGTCTAGCATTCGATTTGGAACGAAAGCAAAAATTCATGTCATCTTCTTCTCTCCGGAATTTTTGAGTTTTCTGGAAAACAGTCCCCTGGACGCGTACTACATATGTGGGCAGTTGGACACAAAATCCACCCTCGCTGTGTTTTGCCTCGGTTCGAAAGAGAGTGACGTTTTCTGTTATCACATGGCGCCATTAAAGTCCTTCATCAGTTGGAGAAAGTTCGAGATGAAAGATGCTGCGGCGGAAGGCTCTGCGTTTCCTCAGGAGCTGCTAAAAAGAATTCAGGAAGTGATTGCCGAGGATGTTAATAGAATCGAGGATATTGTTATAGTTCCGCAGTTTTTGAAAAGAGTGAGTGAATTATTATTATTCAAGTAGTTTTTAAATCGCATATACAAGAGGGTATAGTAAAGTTTTAATTATTACTAAGAAATACTCTCTAAATAACTGGATAAAATTTATTCTGGATGTATATTGATCCACATGTACTAAATGTAAATTACAGAGTTTAATGTTCGGGTTTTTTTGGAGGGAGGGGGGGGGGGTCAGGAAGCCATAGATTGGAGCAACCTGTAGTAGATGCAGGTAGAGTTCCTTCTGTAGATTTCTACTATAATGACCTACGAAAGGTAGAGAAACGCCGAGAGAAATTTATATCTCTGGATTGTGAACATATAAAGAAGAAAAGTAAATACAAATTAAATTTCCCTCTCGATTATTTTTGCAATAATTAAAACTTAATGATACCCCCAAATAATAATTAAAACTTTACGACAATGCGGGCTACTTCAATCTATGGCTTATTGAAACCAAACAAATCTCAACATTAATAGATGTAATTTATAACATACTGTATAAATAAGGATCAATTAATGTGTATAATAAATTTTGTCTAGATATATCACGGTTATTTCTTAGTAATAGTTAAAACTTTACAATACCCTTCGTATGATATTTTTAAAACAGAAATAAATAAATAAATAGTCGATTGATAAAAAAATTTAAGAAATAAGCAATTCTAAAAGAAAAAAAAATGGTATGAATTTCTTCATCCGGAACAACCACCTTTCACACATTAATTATTGCTGAATAAAAATTGCTTTATTTTATTGTCAGATACTAAGTTTAAGTAAAAATAGTAGTTTATAAACACAGTTAAAAAAATTTCATGAAATACTAATATTTGAAGAATTAATTTATTATTTCATTTATTTTCTTATGAAATAATTTTGCGCAGTTGAGATCATGTGTCAATTGTCTTTAAGTGTTTGACCACCCAACATTATTTTAATCATAATTTTTATATGTTCTTACAACATTTGTATAATAAAACGACCCTTACACACTTTTTCTCATTAAATAATATTAGAATCTCTTAGTATTTCTACTTTCTGAAAAAAAATTAATATGATGCAAAAAGTTTTTCTATTTTGTTGAAAAAGCAAAATATCCCTCTAAATTTAGAAATGTATATATTCGTTTCATATTTGTGTGATCAACAACAGAATAAATTAATGTAAATAATAACAGATATTAATGAATTCGTGACATAAGAATAATAAATTATTTTAATATTTATCTTATTTTATAAGTGCAAATTCACTAAATGAAACAAAAAAATATTTTTAAATTACTTAGTACTACTGGGGGGTCTAAATTCCCGGACTGACGATTTATGAACTTATTTATACAAAAACAATAAACTTTAAAAACAATTGTTGTTATGCTAAAAGAGAAAAGTACTTCTAACAAAATGTAATAAAATTTTGAACCTACCTTTTACTATAAATGCTTAAAATGTGCATTCTTTTCTAAGAGACAAAGCTGAACTCTTTTGCGCATAACTTGAGAAACGCGTTTCGAGATGCGGAGAGTGACTTCTTGTACCCTTGTAGTAATATAGGAGTTTTCAGATCCTCTATTATTTGGGGTTATTTTCGTGGCCGCGGTAGCCTAGTGGTCATGGTCGTGGACTTGCGGTTGGTGTTGTTTTTGTCGAGTCGTGGATTTGAGCCCTGATGCCACTATTGACCTGCCGTGTAGCGGAATGGATGCACGTTAAATCAGGCCGAGGTTCTACAAATTCTCACGTTCATGTAGCGTGAAAGTTTGATGAGGGAGGTATAAGCTCAGATGTTATTCTCTCTACATGACCTAGGTTAAAATTACGACGTCCATCTCCAATAGCCCTCGCGTTGTATCTCAGTGGACATTAATAAGCAATCACATCAGGATACTCATATGCCAGCAGAAAAAAGTCAGGAATCAATGGAATGGCGTCCTTGATTCTAAGAAGATGGTGCAGTATGCCATACGAATAATGAAACTGGGCATGCTTCAAGATTGTTTTAGACTATCGACTTTTCGAAGAAATCTTTGATCACCTACTTCCCTTGATCTAAGCGTTTCCTGACTTTTTCTATGGAGGTATTGTAAATAACAAATTTTATGAACATAACTCCAAGCAAATAGATGACCTGAAAATATATTTGCCATATTACTGACACAAGAAGTCACCCCCTCCCCCCGATATCTTCTCAAAATACGCGCAAAACAATTCAGCTTTGCTTTTTAGGAAAGAGCGGGTATTTTTTTAAAATATTTCTTGCAAAGGTTGGTTCGACTTTTTTTCTTCGGCGTGTTAGAAGTGCTTTTCACCATTAGCTTAAAAACACTGGTTTTAAGAGGGATGTTCCGAAAATATATTTCGTCATTTTTTTTTCACAAGGAAAATTTATTGTATAAGAGAAAATAAGCCAAGTCACCAAGAACTATGTTCCTTGCACTATTTTTCGACGTAATTGCATTTGACATTGAGACATTTTCAGCAGCGAGCAATCTGTTTGAAAAAAACCACTCGAGTAAAACTGGGTGCCTTGCGATGCAAGGAATTGTCTCACAGCCTGCTGTACCTCAGTATTGTTTTGGATGGACCTGAGCATAACTAATATGCAGTGTGGACGCCACGTCTGACACCATTATATGCCTATCCGCTAACACCATGTCCTGTACTCTAGCAACGTTGGTTTCATTCATGGATATGGAGGGACGGCCACTTCTATCTTCATCCTTCACAATCTGCCTTCCTTCACTGAACATGAAACACCAGAGTCCCACCATTTGGCAATACATGACCTGTTCAACATACACGGTCTCATGGCACTCATGGATGACAAGTCCCACGTGCCCATACCGAATAACAGTACACATTTCCATTACAGACCACGTTGTCATCTAGGGTACGCTTTACTTCTGCTACTCTCTCTTCTTCGTCGCTCTGCGCATGCGTTATTCCTCCTCCACTGATACTATTTCCGTCGTTGAACCAGCACCGGGTGAGGATTCTTGTGGCGGTTATTTGTTTCATCTGGTGTACCATGTGTTCTTTCAAACAAATGACAAACTTATTTTCGGAACATGCCTTGTAAATTTGATGTTTTGCATAATAAATCCATGAATCGTCAGTACAGGAACTTTTAAAACGTCCGGTAATTTTTATCACGTTATTTAATTTTGGTTTAAGAAATGAATTCTCTTTTCAGCATAACAGGTCCATATATGTGATATTTTCAAGTCCCACTGAAGGAGTGAAAGACGTTACAGTGCATTTAAATGATCAAAGAGAAATTGATATTCACCTTGAAAAGATTAACCCTTATGTCATGAAATTTTCTGTTCCAGGTAAAATATTTCTCAATTTTATTTTCAGCTTAAATTTGTACATTAACTCATTTTTAACCTGAATAAATATCAAGTCATAATTAAGATTATTTTAATTTAAGTGTTGAGTTATATACATGTTGTTTTTGATGAGAGGATTGAGAGACAACTCTTTACGGATAATTTTGACGTGGTTGCAACTGAAAAGTGGTTTGTGTAAGGGCTTAAAATTCATAGTTATTTGTAATTTATATTCATGTAACAATTATAAATTTCACTATTTCATTAATTTGCATAAATGTTGTTTTCTTTATGAAAATTAAGTTAATTATAATGTTTTAGTTAAATTGGTAATTTGGTTCGATCTGACTGTCAGTTAAGCATCCGGCGATTGCTGAGACCATAAGAATTGACAAAGAATACGTGTGCCAAATTTTATGTTACAATTTCAACATGCGAAAACATGTATCAAAATGGCGCCTAATTTCTCACCTTTGAACAAGAAGAAACTCGTAAAAATGTTTATATTGGCACTTTGAATGCCATTGAAAATGATCCAAACTTATTGGAAAGGATAATAACGAATTGTAGTTTTTCATTATGATCCTAAAACGAAGCGCACTGGAAGAGTCCATCTTCACAAAGAACTAAAAACGCTCGAATGAGCAAATCAAAGCTGAAACTAATGTTCTTTTTTTTCTTCTTTTTTTCGATATTCTTGAGATTGTGTACATTCACAGGGTTCCTGAAGCTCAAACTGTCAATCAACATTACTATCTTCACATACTTGTTGAATTCTGGGAAAGAATAAGGACAAAACGACCCGATTGTGGAAGGACATGTCATTCCGCATTGTCTGTTAAGAGGTTTCCTTTCAAGTACAGCATCCCAGTATTCGACCATCCTCCTTATTAGCCGGATTCTGAGCCATGCTACTTCTATCTGTTTCCTAAAGGGAAATCTGCATTGAAAAGAACACGATTTGAGTCAGTTGAAGCTGTGGAAGAGAAAGCGGCAGGCGTCTTGAAGGAGCTGACAGAAGACATCCTGCACTGTTTTGAACAATGGAAGATTCGTATGGAGCGTAGTAGGGATAGAGGAGAGGTGTATATTGAAGGAGATAATAAGTAAATATCTATGACATCAAAATAAAATGTTTTACAACGTCACTCTTGTTATTTGATAACCAAGCCTCGTATACCCGTGCAGCCAACAGAAGAGGAAAAAAATTAATTTGCTTTGGTGAACCGACCACCGTCTTTCACCAAAGCCACCTCGATCTGTCGTAATTTCCTTCTCTCCGTTGAAGACCATGACCTGACCAGTTTATCCTGGATGAATAGAATACATCTCGAACCAGTAGATTCACCGTTTTCGTAACTAACCAGAGCTCTCTGTAGCCGTATTCTGAATGCTCGAATTTTGCTTGCACTGATATCTACGAAATCATCGACAATTTTTCTTGGTCACCATGTTTCATACCTAGTGTGAAAATATTCAGATACGAGCTTTATCTCTCCAGTTATCCATTAGCTAATATTTTTGTTATTATTTAAGCTAACTTTCTTTTTTTTATTTTTGTTCTATTTGGACGAATGTCGATACTCTTAACAGTACTATATTTAATACGATTAATGCTAATGTTTTAAATATTAAGTTGTCCTTAATCATTTGCAAAACTGATTTGAGTTTTTCGAAGTGTGGTATAAGCTTGCGTATCATATTACTTTCCAAAATATCGAAATAGTTTTGAAATTTTTTTTAAAATAATTATTTGTCACAAAGTGCATTGCAGAAGAAAAATACTTCATGTTTTATGAGTGTTCAAATAGGGCGAATAAAAACTTTTTCTTATAAATATTTAATCTTAAGAACCTGCTAACTGGTTACTGTGTCCATTAACTCGAAATAAAGAAGTCCACAATGTAGTACACTTGATGACTGGTACAACAAATGCTATTGAAAACTTACAAAGTACATTTTAAGATTTGATATTGTTAGGTTTAATTCGTTGTTACTGAAAACCATAATAATCTTTTCTTATCTCTGAAATTCCCTGAAATATTTCTACCCATCTGTGAAAAAGAAATCTGGGCCTGGAAGGACGATGCAAATAGAAAATTTATGCATAGCAATAATATAGATCAGGAAAATAATTTGACATCCAAAATACAGAATGAAATATTGTAAACATACCAAAACATGTTTGTTATTGATCTAAATATTAAAAAAAAAATAATAAGAATTTTTTTTAACCAAGCTTTTATTCAAAAATGGACTAAAAGGTATCCAAATATTTTTCAAATGCAAAATTATATATAATTTGTAAAAGTTTGTGGCGCTTGACTAAGATACCTACTGGACAGTTACTGGCCATAGGCACTAAGTTATACTAAAAGAATTACTAACGTTTCAGACTCTTTATTAACTACACACATTATTTTACATTTAAAATCGATTAATTTTGTGCTTTTTAGTTCATTTTTAAATGAAAATTTGATTTAAATGATTTTTTTACTTATATTTGTTTAAATTTTTGTCTGGAAATTTAAGACCAAAAAGCAATTACGTAAGCTATATGTGTGTGCAAAATATCAACTCAATTGTACGTTGTAAATTTCAAAGCTTTTCCCCTCTCTCTAAGTCCATAACTTTTTGAAAATACCATAATATTGTATTATTATCAATTGTACATACAAGCAAAATTTTAGTTCGAAGTAGGTTGAAATTCGAATGCAAATTTTGAATTGGAAAGCCATACTTTTACATATGAACGTAACAAGTTAAATAAAAGCCTGTAAAAAATATTTGCTTCATATTTTTTTCTGAGTCATTCTAGAACAATATCAAACATATATTGACCTTTTGCCTTTATGTAGCGATATAATTCGTTCATCCGTTAGGTCCGTGGGTAATTCCATCTCCTCCAACAAAGTTCCTATCCTGTCAACAAAAACACGCGGATGTCAACAAATGTCATCATTTCTTGTCCTTTCCGATCAAATAACGTCTTGCAATTTCCGATTAGGTCAGTATCACGTACAATAGAAATGTAAACATATTGAAACATATTTCCTGCAGCCTGTTTTCGAAAGGATTGAAGGTTCACTCGTTACAGTTGAAATGCAAAGAAAAATGATTGCTTGTAAAATGATTTGTAAAAATGATTTTCTTCACATTTTTCTGAACCATTCTAGAACAATATCGGACAAAAATTGACCTTTGATCCGTTATGTAGCGATATAAGTGGTTCTTCCGCTAAGTCCATGGGTAAATCCATCTCCTCCCACGTAGTTCCTATCCTGTCAACGACAACACGCGGATGTCAACAAATGTTGTCATTTTTTGAAGTCTCCGATCAAACAGCGTCTTGCAATTTCCGATTAGGTCAGTATCGCGAACAATAGAAACGCAAAAATATTTCCTGCGGCCTGCTTCTGGAAGGTTCGAAGGTTAACTCAACGCAGTTAAAATGCAATGACATTCTCATGACCTGACGATGATTCATTTTTGAAATGATATAGGAAGTTTTAGGAACTGAAGTTTTTAACTAGGAGAGAATCCGTAAATCCCTTGGATGGGCTGCTGAAATATTTCAAAGAGGCCACGAACTCTTATGAGGAAAAACAACAACTCGTTGTCTTTTTTTTTTAAATTTTATTTTCATTGACAGATAACTAGATCTCGTGTTTCCTTTTCCAAAACATGAACTGAATGGATTACAGTAATGAAGAAAACTATATTTTGGTTTTATTAACATCGCACTAGAAGCAACACTGGGACTGAAAACTAAATTGCAAGTTGAGTATTGTTATTCAAAAAGAGAACAACAGCAGTTTTCTCACTGATATGACTTTGAGAAGAAAAAATTTATTTGAAATTTCATAAACTTTAAACGTGTTGATTCGTGTTTGTGACACTGTGAATGTAATATAATTTTTTATTTAGGGATCATTATTTAATGTGGTGTTAATAGGTAGATTGATTGTTTATTAGCGTCTCAACATAGTAGCTAATTGATGACTGACCTCGTAATTTTGAACCACGTTTATTGATTTGTTGTTTACTAACGTCGCACTTAGAAGCTACATGATGAATATTGGTGTCGGACCTCGTAAATTTTGAGCATCGGTCAAGAGACAAGAGCGACACCTAAGTCGAAATCTCTTACCTAAATTTTCACTCCACTCCAATGGGATGACTTTGAACCTTGACAGATTTAATGCACATCAGCCCCACCACCACATGGTGGGTTTTTAGCGGCATCAGGCTCGAGCCTACGACTCAACGAATATAACGCCGGTCGCGAGTTCGTGACCATGACAACTAGGTTATCGTGGCCACGAATCACAATTAAGTGACAAGAATTACACCTATGCTGGAACTCCCTACCATCGCCTATCTCCAACAAGTGGATATTGAGCCCGTTATATTTAAAATACACAAGACCAGATACACGACGAGTCAGTTTTGCTTTGAAAATCACCTTTATCTATAAATAATGTTGAGACTCACTATGATTTTACTGCCTTACCTTTATAAAAAAGTACGTGGTTTTTGTTGTAATTTATCTTCAAGGAATACAAAATTTTAGCTCAAATAACCCACGTAAATTTGATTCATTTAGTTAAATATTATTCCGCGATTTTCCTCCTATTTCTGTGTTGGGAGTATATTGCCGCAGACCGGTGTGATAGTTCTAATTCCCTTGAGTGAACTTCGTTACCTTGGATGATTGTCAATAGTTTTCGTGTGGCTTCTTAATGCGATATCAATATAACATTCAATCCTTCCCTGTTAGATGAGGAATGCCGATTTCTTTTACATAATGAACATATAAGAACAAAAGAAATTATATTGTATTGATTGATTGATTATTAAGGTCGTAATTAGAAACAACACGAGGGATATTGGCGATAGAACTTATAATTTTGACACATGACAAGCGACGAGGCCACACCTGAACTCTCTCAAAACTTTCACACTATATATATATATATATATATATATATATATATATATATATATATAT
>BMAW01053598.1:0-39531 GCA_019974015.1 Nephila pilipes | reverse complement strand
TATATATATATATATATATATATATATATATATATATATATATATATTATTGGGTTGTCTGGAAAGTTCGAGCCGATTTTGAAAAAAAAACACGGCTTATTTAAATTTTGATATGCATGAATAAAATTATAATGGAGTCGTTCTGTTCAACAACTTTTCTAAATCTTCGAAACAACTTGAATATTACATCTTTTCAGAACATCTCAGCGTTTCGGAGAAAAACTTTTCTACATGAATTTTTATCTCGACCAAAGAGTTGAAGTTATTTTAAGGGGTTATGATGGAGATCGAAATAGGTGGAAATTTGAGGGCCCGAGGGTGAATATAGTGAATGGGGTAGAATATCCCAACTTTTGTCGAGTTGTCAAAACCGCATAAGGCCGCGTATTGTTCTAATGAAACATGACACTCTTTCTATTCGCTATTTCTGGAAGTTTGTGTTCAATTGCTATCTTTAATTCGTGCAATTGGGAGCATTATTTTTCTGAATTTATCACCTCATTGTAAGGTAAAAGCTCATAATCTTATCAGATACAGAACATAACCTTCTTCGGACGAAGACCTGCTTTGGGTGTCTACTGGTACATTCCGTTTTAGCTAAGACCTTTATCCATTTTTCATCTCCTGTCACCACTTGCTTCGAAAACGGTGCCTCCTTATTACGTTTATTCAGCGAGTCTGAAATGGAAATGCAATAAATCAGGATTATCTCCGTTAAAGCATGACATACCCATACATCAAAACGGTTTATGGAGCCAAGCATCACAAATTGCTGATGGAGGGTGAATTTTGATAATTTTAATATTTCTGCTAATTTACGTGTCGTATAGCTTAGGCTTTTCTCGACAATGTTTTAATCCGATCTGCATCTGTGATTGAGGGCCTACACGGGCATTCTTGATCTTCAAGATTTAAATCAACTTTTAAACCTAATTCCGCCCAATTCTTTCATCTACATCTTCGCCATAAACAGCACATATTTTGGTTGAATTTGTGAGGCATTTTTGGCTTTCCTGTAAAAAAAGCATTAAATGCCTATCATGCTCTTTGTTTGCTTCCATATTCAAGGTATATAAAACTGATAACAATTAACGTATCGTAACCAAGAATTTTTTCACATATATCTTAAATACTCTCTTTTAGAATATCTACGCATGCCATTCGTTTCCCATCATTCTGATATATTCACATCTATCCTTATATCATCTGCGATGCAAATTGGCACGAACTTTCAAAACAACATAACATTTGCCATATTTTTTGTTATGTTGATGGTTCTTAAATATCATCAAAATACTTCCACCATAGTTTTATTTTATACGTACAAGGCAAAACAGAACTTGATAAGCTTTAAAGCGATAGAACACTCTAAAGCATTTTTTTTTTTTGTTTAAGAATAAATGGACTTAAGAGGCACTTTGAATCGAATATAAGAAATAAATACAAAAGGAAGCAAAAACTCTTTGTTTACAACACCTTTGATAAGTGCTTACAGCATCAAAACAAACTTCGAATTATTTCTTACGGGGTCATCTGAAGGCTTTCACTCTTGAACTCCGTTGAGAACCTCGTCGTTGGAGAGACTCCATTGCATTTCTGCAAGAATTATCCCACTCTATTAAAATTATTAGGTCTACAGAAAAGTTATGTTGATTTGTGAAGTGAAAGAAATAATACATTTTCCATACGTTTAATAATTTCTATTGCGCATTATAATTTATGACCTTTTGCAAGCGTATGGTAATTTGTAAATGCCGTGTTTGCAAAAAGCCTTGCTTTTAAAAGCGAAGAATTTAAGACCAGTGCATGGTTGACATTTGCTTTATTAAAAAAAATTTCCCGCCAAAAAACTTTGCAGAGAGGGAAACAAATGATAATCGGAAGATGCTAGGTTTGGAGAGTAGGGTGGATGTGACAGAATTTCACAGCCTAGCTCTGAGATTTTCGAACGAGTCATTAAAGCAATATATGATCTGACATTATCATGATGAAGTATGGAGTGTTTCCGATTGAACATCGCCGGCTTCTATTCTTTAAGTGCTTTGTTTAATTGAGTTTTTCTTTAAGTTTCAAAAGCGAGTGATGTATTGGTTCTTGGACAGCATTCTCTAATTAAAACTCAAGCTCGGCTTAGAGGTGAAGAGAGCAGCTCAATCTCGGCTTAGAGTGTGTCCGGGCTTCCAGTATGCCTTTCTTCTTATGAAGTTTTCATACGTAATCCCTTTCTCATCTAATTGCCTTCCAGTCCAAGAAAGGTTCGCTTTTGTTCCGAGTAAGCAAATATTTGCATATTGTGATTCGATTAAGCAAAATTTTCTCTTTAAACTCACGAAGCACCTATTTGGAATATTTATAGGCCAATATTAGTCACGATATAAATTGTATTGTACTCGTAGGATAAAAATTATTAAATGTGTGAAAAATGTATTTCGTTTTCTTTCACTTCCCTTTGACAAATTTCACAGTAAAATGGACAAGATTTTCCTTTTAACCTAATATATGCTTATCACTTTGTCAATGCTGCTATCAATCATTATTATTTATAGATGAAAATTTATGCATTTTTTGTAAAGATTACTCTAAAGAAACATTTTTAACTGCGATATACGACTCAGAAAGCACTCGTGTAAGGAATAGGAATGAGGTAACTTATAGCACATTGACGGACTTTTCTTAGTCGAAAACTTTTCATGAGTCTGATGCTTTTTTTTATTCCAAAATATTGTCTCTACAGCTTTGCCGATCAATGAGAACGTCTTCGCTTTCTTTGTAGCAGAGTCTCCGGAAGCCCCCCATTGTTTTGATCATTGCTTGGTTTCTGATGTATAATAATGAATCCACGTCCCATCGAGAGTGACAACTCAAAGCATTACCAATCAAATTTTAATTTGGCAATAAGTCTCTGCCAAATCAAAACTAAGCTATGTAAGCTCTATTTTTTTTTTTTTTTTTTTTTTTTTTGGCGTCGTTAAGCAGTTGACAGCACACATTGGTAACACCAATTTGCCTTCAAAACACATATTTTTAAGCCACTCTCATATTTACTTAAAAAAAGGATTCATGGAACATAAATGATTAAGGAACTTTGAGTGAGCCTACAGGTTCTCGAAGAGGATAATAACGTGTCTTGGGAAACACTGAAAAGGATTTGGGGTTAAAAAATCAGAAGTATTTGAGGTAGGGCGTTCAGTTTTAGTTGATGGATGCTGTCATGTAGTTGCATTATAAATAACAAAAGAACATTTGACAACATTACATGTACCACTTAGTTCTTTAAATAAGGGTTTTTGAAATGGTGATGGCAAACCTGTACATGTCACAAAAAGACTGCCGGGTCGCCACTGCGGCAATGTGTTGGGGAATACTTTTGTGATGTTTTGGAGTTTTTGAATAATTTAAATTTGACCTTGTAAGGCAATAATGTCACTGTTTTTAAGAGACAAATGTAATGCTTTTGATTATAATTACAAAGCTTTTATAAGGCAAACAGGATTGCGTAATAAGGGAATGTGAGTTTCTAACCAGTTAGCTGCTATCAAGGAACTTTGTTGATGTTTGGAGACTATTCGTAAGGAATTTTTTCCCTGAATGGACAGCAGTTGTGAATGATTTAGGAACTTATTATGTAAGAATGCGGGACTGTTTTATCGGATTTGAACCTACATTTGAACTGTCTTCTGACACTTAAGTCAAAAACATATAGGAGAGTATACTATTGATGATTTTTTGGCTGTAGTATCATCAAAAATACTCAGTTTAAATGGAAAATATTATAAAATTTATGATGCTTTCTGTTACAAACAATAAGCGTAGGGCCAAATTTTCAATACTGATTTTGCGAATTAATTAACTTTAAAATAGTTTGGATTTCAGATCAGATATGAGAATTGTTAACAAAAAAAGAGCTTTACACTTCTCAATAAAAATTTGATCTTACTGACATTTCATTTTTACAATTATTCTTGTAATGATTTCATATATGCAATTATTAAAGCACATGAGAATTATATTGATTTCCAGGTAATGTCTCATGTTACCTTACAAATTTCAAAATAAACATTAAATCTTTAGAGGGTCACAAAAAAGAAACTTAAAAATAATCGAGTTACAAGAAATTTTTTTTGGAAACACTGTTTTATATAATAGCTCGTTACTCTTAGCATTTTAACTTTGTTATACATTCTCCCGAAAGTTTTTGCATTCCTTAAATATAAATTTCGCATAATTTGGCATTTATAAGTCCGTTTGGGAGTATGAGATTGTTGTTAATGCATAGCCCAGTTTAGTAATATATCCTTTATTGTTACAGATTATTTGTTTCTATTTTCGCACAATGTCACCGTTCGAGTTGAAAGTAAAGGTCACATAATTACTAAAAAAGTCATCCACTTATCCCAAGACGCACCTAAACAAGTGAATGGTGCAGCGGCTGATTGTGCTCGTCCCTCAACACAAGAAGAAATGTACCTAGACGAGCAGATAAAATTTCTCACAAACTTCTCTGGGTTAGCCCCAGACGAAGAAAATACCATCACCACACCTCAACCTGAAGATCACATAACGGAAGCTGAAAAATTGGAAGGTAAGCTGCTTTTATTAGTATTAAAATTAATTTTGCAAAGGTCTTTGAATTCTGTTATAACTAACGGAAAATAAGCTATCATTTTACTTTTTACTGCATTTGATGCTTTTTAATCGTAAAATTTGAAATTTGTAGCTGAAAATGATATGACAAAAATTGTTTAAAATTTTCTTAATGTTCATATAGAGAAATTCTGTATTTATTTAATTTCTGCGATTCTTTGATATAAACACACATATGTACAATTATTTTGAATATATATACATATATATATATATATATATATATATATATATTTATGTGTATGTATGTGAGAGAGAGAGAGAGAGAGAGAGAGAGAGAGAGAGAGAGAGTAATATAAAGAATACATTCAGAAAAAAATAACTAAAATTATTAGAAAAATAAGAATTTATACACAAACAAAAAATTTTAAATTACTTAAAAATTTATGATTTTTTTAAATTATGGAAAAATATATTAAAAACTTTGAATAACTAAAACTAGGAACGGAAGAAAAAAGAATTATGTTTCTAAGCAATTAAGAAAGAGATCAAATACCTGAAAGAATGCTAAATAAAAATAGCTAGAAGATGAAAGTCAAATTTTGAATAAATACAAACCAAGACATGAAAAACTTAGGGGGAAAAAGGAAAGAAAAAGTATAAAAAAAGTAAAATATACTATTTATAAATTCAGAATCTGTCTCTTTTTTTTCTGAAAAAGAAATTTTTCTTGCAAACAGTTTTTTTTAAAAAAATTTATCCAATTTAATGTATATATAATGTATTTTAGTCACAAGTGTAATATTACGTAAAGGCTATAATTGTATTTATAAAAATATTAAGGATTAATGAACTTACCCTTAAGGATACCTTATGAAGCACATAAAAGGTCCCTTTTATCATGTATATTTATTACTAAAAATTATTTTATTATCTTCAATTCTTAAAAAGTATCTAAATATTGCATTTGATTTATGTCAACATTAGTTTGTAATAGCATTAAATAAACTGGATGAAAAAGTTTTAATATCTTTAATATTATTAATTTGAAGAGAAAACATCAACATATAACTGTTTAGAGATATTACTGATGTTAGATATATTAGATATTTAGATCTGTTTATATAGATAATTTTTTGAATATCATAGTTTTAGAATGCGTATGATTATTCTAAAATTTTGATAATCAAAAAATTATTTTCCGAAAAAAGTAAATGAATAATTGCTAAGCAATTACTTACAGGTTCATCTTGTTGAATACCTTTAAACTGTTTTTAAATCGTATTATTAAAAAGAATAGAATTTTCTTTTAAGATGAACACAATTAAGTAATTAAATATTTCGTGTGTCCTTATTAATATTAATTTTGTTATAAATATCTTTTAGATCTTTAATAAGATTCACTATATCATTAGAATAAAAAGACCCTCAAAATTATAGTTATAAATAGGATAAATATGTTTTTTATTAATATATTTGACTATATCAAGACTATATTAGTATTCTCCAACTTCTATAACGTTTTGAAATTTTTACGCAGCAAGAGCAATATACGCATTCGAAACATTAGTTGCCTTTCTAAATTTTATGATACTTTTATGAAATTTTGGTGTTTAAAAATTTTAGAAAATTCATTTCATAATGATCTGATAATATCGAATTAAATCTATTATAATACATATGTATTTATACAAATTTAGTTTCATTGACGCTATTTATATAATTTTTATTCTAATAACTTTGAAATTTAACTATTTGTATTTAATTATATATATGTTTCTTTGGTACTATATATATATATATATATGCTTCAGAGAATTGTAGAACTACACGAAGACCTTATCGCTGTGTGCGATGACTAAAACAAAAACACCAAAACTCTTAACAAACTCTTAATTAGGATGTTACGCACAACACGTTTATATCTACAAAAACAAGATACAGTTTAAAAATCATCGTTATTCCACCTCATATTTCTCTTACAACTAGCTTTCTTCACTTTTATTCACCAGATTATATATTCATGTGACGCTGCCCCTCTACAGTACTACAATACCAGCGGTACATGCAAATCCCCCCACCCCATATATATATATATATATATATATATATATATATATATATATATATTGTGTGTGTGCGGTTGATTTTTAATTATAGGTCTTCACATGTGTGTGCTTTCTGGAATTCTTTTGTTTAGTGCAAGATTGTTATGAAATTGCAAATTTTTTTATGAAAAGTTCTAATTAATAATATTTTAACTGCGAATAAAAAAATTATGAAGACCTGTTGAATGCAACCATTATAAAGGAAACTTTTCTTTTTGTCTGAAAAGTGGTTCACTTATTTGCAAATTGAATTTATTATACTTCTAGAGATTCTTTCTCCTGTTTCATACTTGAGATTTGAATAAGATAGAAATGTTGCATTCGAAGGATGGGTAAATAAAAATAATAATAAATTAGATAGTTCATAAGTAATACAAAATACAGTCTTATCTCTCCAACATCGAATTTCTGTTCAGCTTCTGGGCTTGTCATAATTTCAAATTGTTTTAAACGCATTCCATAACGATAAGATTGAATTCACGCTTACAACAAACTTTCTAACAATCTTAAACTCTCTTCTCAATGTACCCCTTTGTCACAATCACTGATTTTTAAACTTTCTCTTGGTTGTACTCTTTTGTATCATTTACCGAATTTTAATGTTTCTCTTCGCGTGCGCTATTTCCCTTTGTCGCAATCTTTAGTTCTGAAACTTTGTCTTTAATGTATCCGTTTGTCACAGTCACTGGTTTTTAAACTTTCTCCTTTATGTACATCTTGGCCGTAATCTTTACCTTAATGTAATTATCTTCTGACGTTAACCAGAATTCCTAACGTGCGACAAAAATACGACACATTTATATATGATGGTTTTCCAAATACTTCTCTCATTTTTCTTGTTTTATAATAAAATGTGAAGTTGAAACATGTAGAATTTGACAAGACTGTTACTTAACGAGGAATCATTACTGATTAGAGGCCCTAAAAAATTCAGACCATTTTTAGTAAAGATTTGGTGAATTTTTTTACATATCTAAGTGTGCCAATCCGTGTTCCCTTTTTAGAGTAAAACAGGTATTAAGGTGATATAGGGTGGTATTCGAACGAATGTAAATACGTAAAGCTATATTCAAAGATATTAAATTATGGTTACTTGCTTCATATATGCTAAGTTTCCTTGATATAGAGAAAAAGTAATTAAAAAAGTGTTACTTAGTTAATAAAGAATTATTGTTCTAATGTTTTACCTGCATTACTTGGTGCAAAATTTATAGTAAAATAGTTGTCGTTTTCGGAAATATCAAATTCACATTGTAAATGAATTGCTAGATTTGCTACATTTACTTTATGAATTATTTTATGTTTCAAATATAGTTTACGCGAATAATTTTACGACGAATATACTCTTTCAAAGCTATTTGTCAAAAATCAGTCCTTTTGGGCTTTTCACATATCCGCTTGAAAAAACGTCTCTATAATCTCAGGGATACATGTACCACAGTTTAAGAACTGCTACTGCTACACGACAGTCAAAATGTTTAGTAAGACTTACATCAATAAAAATAAAAAATAATAATAAAAAAAAGAATTGCGTTGATGGATACTTGTCCTATTTAACAATTTTATAGGGTGTTTACTAAAGAATATACTAACTTTCAAGAACTACTATCACAAAACTAAAAGTTATAGACTTTTTTAATCTTTTTTAAAAACTGAAACTGGCTTTGATAATTTCACTTTAGGATGAACTAACGTTTTTTTTTTTCCAGCTACGTTCTTGAAAAAGTAGAATTATTCAAAATGATTATTAATTATTGTAATGTAAGCGTATTTACGAGTCCCAGACTCAACATAAGCAATTACTATCAAGAAAACAAATACCGTCTTCAAATTCCTAATGCGTTTTTATTTTTACAAGCAAAGCATCCAAAAGTACAAAAACGTTGCCAACGTTAGCGACAAAAGAATAAAAACAGAATATTTCAGCCACAAAAAAAATCATTAAATTAAATATTAAAGTAAGAGAAAACGATGAATCATTATTGTAGACAATGATATTCTGTTTGGGGATTGAAATAAAGGCATGCGGTAAAATATTAACTTAAATATATATCTTACCAATGTAAATATACCTCAAGCTAACTTAAGCCACCGCCATTTTCTCAATACAACAACATGTTAGCACAGGTTAATAACCCTTTAAAATTTATAAAATTACAATTGTTCAATGTGACCTCCACCAGAAACATGAACGATATCCAGTCGATAGTGGAACTCGTAGCACCCTTTTCTGAGTTATAGTTTGAATGGCTTCAGCTATTCACATTTTTAGTTCGTCAATGTTCACCAACAGTGGCGGGAAAAAAACTTTCAAATAGTCCCACAGAAAAACAAAACGCAAGGCGTTAAATCAGGGCTTCTTGGGGGATACTGAATAAGAGTACAGCGGCTCTCGTCAACAACAATGTCAGAAGTTAAAAGGCCTTACTCAACCAGCTCGATGAGATATCTTTTCTGCCTGATTGGTTAGACCGACAACGTGGACCCCTTGGTCCAGAATTCGAAACAACGCTACCGCATCAAGGTCAACAACTCTCTCCCCCTCCTCGGGGTCGGAAAACCACCCGCGGTCGAAGTGGTGGCTCAGGACTTGAACACTAGATGGCATTACAGCCTGTACCTACTGATTGCATATGCCCTCGAAGCAAAAATACTTTCCTCTGTACGTCTAACTAAGACAAACGCTCTCAAAATCACGACTAGTGATATTCCGACTCTGGCGCACGTGTCGACGAGACCCGCCACTCAACACGAGACAGCCGATGACTCAAAATGGAAACTGTCCCAAGCATACTCAACTCCATGCTGCATGACTCCCCCTCCAGTATCATCACGATGATACTGGAGGGGGAGTCATGCAGCAGCTCTCGTCAATAACAATGTCAGAAGTTAAAAGGCCTTACTCAACCAGCCCGATGAGATATCTTTTCGGCCTGATTGGTAGGACCGTCAACTTCATGCCCCTTGGTCCAGGGTTCGACACAACGCTGCCGCGTCAAGGTCAACAATTATCTCCCCCTCCTCGGGGTCGGAAAACCACTCGTGGCCTAAAGAGCAAGATCTTCATCATCTGTGTGATCAATCCACCGCATCTTACCAGTATGTAATGTTCGTATTTCTGTTCGTGGTCCTTGATTATTGATTACCGTCGCACTAAGAAATAACACGAGGGCTATTAGCGACAGACCTCGTAATTTTGAGCTTTACATCTATGTCGAAGACGGTACACCACTCTCCGAATTTAAACACCATGTTATGAAAGGAAATTGGAGCAGTGACTGATTTAATATGCATCAGCCCTGCTATACGGGAGGATCTTTAAGGAAATTAGGACTCGCATTCTCGACTCGACAGAAACAAAGTCAGTCGCGAGGTCACGATCTTGACCACTTAGCGTCCTGATGGTGGTCACATTTATAATTTTATAAGTTTTGAAGTGTTATTTTTAATTTAATTTGTCCAAAAGGGATGTACGTCTTTAGTTTTGTAATTGTAACTTTTCTAAATTAGGATATTTTTTCTTAATAAGCGATCTGTATTATGAAGCTATACATTTTCCTTACAGATCCTCACGGAAAAAGAACTTCCGGATCTTTTTCCGTAAAATGTATGGAATACTGTTACAATGTCATTATAAATAAAATTAACCGTAAGAGCTTCCGGATTTCCTAACAGTTAGCCATAAGCCTATCGAATTGGATAAGGTAGCCATTTTTTTTTCTTATGGAACAGCATCCATTTTCTTATTTACTGCATTATTGTTTGTTTTGGATTTTCCTATCTGCATTCAAAACTTAATGCATAAATAATTGAAACTAAAGTTCTTCTTTTAATTAATTTTTAACTATGTTTTAAATTTTCATTACTGTCATATTATATTCTTGATGTTTATGCATGGAGTCTGATTTAGACCATAGGCGTACAATTAAAGGCGAAAATATAAATAAATAATTTTCATTATACAATCTCTTTTTTTTTTTCGATATATCATCAAGTCTCGATTCTTCTCTCCATAATTTAAAATAATTTCGTAAACAGTGTTTATAACTAAATTTTTTAATTAAAAAAATCAGTATATTTTTCTTTAAAAAGTCTATTTATTTATATAATAACTATTTCACAGGCAGACAGTTTCTCCCTTTAAAATAATAAACATTCTTGAATCTTAATAATCTTACAGAAGATTTGCAATCGTCCCTGCAGGTTTCATTGCTAGCATTTCAACGAAATGTCTATGCAACAAGTGTGAATTGTAGGTGAGAAGGAAAACAAATGTCTGGACAAAATTATGTCTATGATGAGAACCATTCCAAAATTTTTCAAAATTGAAACTATATCAAAATAAAACTTATGCTTTCCCGATTTAAACTGAGTTATTTTTATTTGTGTAATCAAAAAAAAATATTCAATTGTAGAACCTTAATTCTGTAAAAGAACATGAAGCAGACGTTATAACTATTTATCATGAAATAAATAAATAAATAACATATTAGACATTTATTTATTTTATGATAAAGTTTCTTAATGAAATATCATTGTGTCAAAAACGCTCATAAACCCCAATGTGAAATTTTTTTCGGGTGAAAAAGATGCTTTAACTTATTTTTCATGAGAAAAAAAAATTATGGACTGATTTTTATATGTGAAAAGATAAATTTTAAAAATGATAAATGAAACCACACATTTAGATGTGATTTGATTCTATATTCAAAAAATGAGATAAAATGAGACCACAAGATAAAACAAGGCTATTTTATTAATAATTTTTTTACATTTTTATATTCCTTTTTTATTTCTATAAATAAATGTCACAGACGCACATTATTATTCGATACATGTGTTACACTAATCTAAATCACTGATTTTAAAATTCTTCCTACTTCGATATCAATACATCTTAAATTGCTGAAAAAATGTATTGCTGCAGACAAAATATTTTAAAACCTTTTGTCAAATCTCTACTCAAATAGTTCATGGACAGATATATGATTGTTTGTGAATGACGCAGACGATATTTATTTTGAATTTATGTTCATATGTTTTATTATTCGAGAATGATGCGGACGATATTTGTTTTAAAATGATTATCATATGTTTCATCATTTTGCGTAAAATATTAACGATATTTAGCGAAAATGAATAACTTTAAATTGTTTTTCAGCTTATTCCTTCGTTGATTGACAAATTTTTCTTAAGAATATCATACTTATTTAATGAGTTCCTCTCAGACTTGAATAAAGCAATGCAGTATTGAAATGTATTTAATTAACCAGCACCAACGTCTTTATTTTGAAAATAATAAAGAAACACTTCTATTCGTATTTTTAAGACTCAAAAACCATTTTTATTTGTATCCTCCATAGAAAGAGATAAGAAACTTTCTAGAGACCTGAGAGATCTCTGTATGCAGTACGGATTGGAAGAACTAAGTTTCCTCATCAGTGATCCTCCGGTTTTTTCCAGGGAATACACTTTGCGTGAATCCTGTCCCAGGCTCAGGAAACACAGTGATCCAGTAAGATTTCTTTAAAAATTATTAATATTCAAATGGTTCGATAATGTTTCCTATTATTTAAGGCTCCCGGCTGTTAGCCGTTTTGATTTCTTTAACGTAATGTTAATCCTGTGGAATTTATACTTGTAGGTTGAATACTAGATTATTTTATCCATTTGAAATGCATAAGAGTACATTTGAAAAAGCCAAAAATAATGGTTTCGGTGGAATTACATTTTCTCCTCTATGTTCGAAACTACTTTTAAAGACCGGAAAAAACATATAAACGAATTATTAAAATAGACATAAAAATAAATTTTTAAGAATCGGATGAAAAATGTAATTTCGCAGAAACCCTCATTATTTTTGGCTCTTTCAGATGGGTTCTTTTACCATTGAAATAGATAAAAAAAATTATAGATTAAAGAATGTAGAATTCCAATAGATTAACATAACGTTCACGAAATCAAAATGGCCGGTAGTCGGGAGCCCTAACTCGGTCATTTTGTTTCACTTTATATTTGCTTGCTGTTTGCCATATTTTAATTTATTATATGAAACTTTAATTGAAAAATGACTAAAGAGAGAAGAAAAATGAATTATGTGAATATGTGTATTGTAATACTTTAGAGCTCATCTATAATGTATGCTACACAATACTTATAAGAGTGAAGTGTGCGTACGTAATATGCTAAACATACACATTTGCATGTGTTTTCTTTGTAAATTAAAGTTTAGTGGAAGCTTAGGTCACTTTATTCAATTTGTGTGGGACCATTGTGAGCATCGCAAAAAATAATTAAAATTTTTTGCTCATCAAGTTCAATTTTGCTAAATTTTTTTTAGAATTTCGGAAAATCTAGGATCTTTATTACAAAAATGGTTTTAATTACAAAAATGAAATATTTTTGTGTTAGGTAACATATATTTATCTTCACAAATTGTTGTAAATATAATAAAATTGAAATAAAATTTGTTTATTTCTGATCCCATCATCCCCTTTTTCCTATTGAATATATGTTAAAATGACCTCATTTAATACTGTTTCATATAGCGATCTGCCTTTCAAGAAGTGCTAAAAGAAGCCTCACTATATACGATTATTTCGGAAGAAGGAATTTCGAGCAAAAAAGGTCTTTAAAATTTTTAATGAATTCATCAATGTGTTTAAGATTTTAACTTTCTAAAGATATTGAATAACAAATATATTTTAATGTCAGAGATTATAAATATGAAAAAAAAGCAAATGTTAACTTTTAATGCATTTTCTCAGAAAACGGTAAAAAATTTAATCTCTTTGTGAAATAATTATTCAAAACCGTGTTAATTAAATGTGTTGTAACTGTGTGTTTTGTTATATTGTACAAAATCTGAAATAAAATAGTTTTAAAAAAATTGTTATGGAGATCTGTCAATTATAATGGTTTTTGATTGATTGATTGTTTATTAATGTCTCACTTAGAACCTACACTAATGTATTGGCGACTGACCAATAGATAGTTAATTCGATTAGTAATATCAAACCTCAGTTAAGTGTGAAGAAGGACACATGAATTGTGCATCTTCCTCCCCAAACTTTCACACTACGTCAACAGGAGTAAGTGAGTGATGAAGTTTAATGGTGCGAGAACCAGACATGGCTCTTTCCGCCAAATTAGGTATAATTATGATCTAGACGTTTGAGAAAACGGGGGAAATATTTAAAAAATTGATTGACAAGAAGGATGGTCAAAAATAGAGAAAGATCGCTATGATATCTCGGGTTCGTATCAATCCCAGGACAAAAGTCAATCTTACCATATAACACAAGCTCACTATCACATAAAAAAATCTTTCTTTTTGACGTATGAGTTCTTTTAAAATATTCTAATTTTTCAGAAATTTACTTTAAAAAAGACTTTTAATTCACTTTCTTTTGAAATAAATTCTCAAAAGGAGTTACAGCTTTAATTAAGATTTTTGAAAGTACAAAAAAATTATGTATGTTTTTTTTTAATTAAAAAAATTTGGTTGCAGTCGAATACTTTAACAATGTTAGAGGTTGTGGAATCTTGCAAACACGTCGTAACCGGTATTTTTCAACTGGGTATAAAGAATCGAGCTTCGGTATGTGAAAACATATTAAAAAGAACGATGATTCTCCACACAGCCCCCAAAAAAGTTTATTAAGTTTATAAATGGTGATTAATCATGCTTACCTATGATTCTAAGGAAACTATTTTTTTCCGATTTTCCCATGAACTGATATGTTGGAGTCATCGGAATTTTTCAAAACAGACAATTCTGTTTCATTCAGTTACATCTTTTTCAGGATATAAAGTTACGGAGAGATTCTTTACACATGTGTCTCTTGCCGGAAATGGACTCATCGCACAGGATGAATTCGTTTCTTATCGAAAAATCAGGTAACCGAAAAAGCATTGAAGCTAAATTCTTGGGAATTCTTTCTTTTTCTTCCTAACACGCTTTTGTTCCGTAATTCATTAAATTTTGTTTCTGATATCTCCAAGAAAAGAAATAAATTTTAATTTTAATTTTTTTTCTCGAGCTTTATATTTTTAATAGGCAAATTTATCTTTCTTGAAGTTTAAAACATAATAATTAGTAACCTAATGGAATTGTTATTTTGTTCATTTTAAGTAATTTAATTTATTGAAACTTTTGAAAATTAGAAATAAACAATAATTGAGATGAGATCGTAAATAATTTCTTAGAAAATTTTAAAGGAACTTTTTTATCTAACCTTAATAAATTGATTTAATCCACACGCCCTTAAATTTACTTTAAATTCGTCATTACAAAAGAAACTAATTAGCTTAATTTCTTTAATTCTGCATAGATTTAAGTAAATTTACTGAAGTTGAAAAATTAAGGTTAGAAAAATTATAAAATCAAGGAGTAAAGAATGAATATAGCAGAAGTAAACAACGCTACATAACACAGATGGGACCGCCATTGATGAACAGTTGTGAACAATTTTAAGTACTGCAAGAAAACATTTATAAAGCAAACAGCTTTATGAAAATATATTAAAATTTGACAAAAGCGATTTAATACTAACAGGGTAAATAATTTATTGTGTTTGATATGCTAAGCAATGAAAACTTAGTTAAGACTGTCTGTTTTTTTTTTTTTTTTTTAAAAAAAAAGGAACACGCAATTAAACTGATTCTAATCCCTATCATATCGAAAAACATCCCAATATTAATATTACTTCGTGTGATTGTAAACAGTAGAATATCCAGGGGATGAGCGTGATGACATATACCCTCACCCTCCCCGTCACATTTTCGAGCACTGATAAAATAATACACCTGAACATGAAATATCAACCAAGTTGTATCGAGTCGATATAATTCTTGCGTCAGTTTAGTTTTTATGTTAACATTTTTTGACGCCAAAATCTAACATTATTTAGGAATAGGATATTAAAATCTGTTTTTTTTTTTTCCCAAATGTAATTTGATAACCAAAGAAGATATAGCGGGAGAGCAATTTACATAAAAAACGTGACTTTGTAAACCCCTAACCCCTTGATTCTTTCTGGATACGTTACTGATTGTAAAACATATACACGTGTATTGTAGCGTGTTCTTATAATTTTGAAATATTTTTTAAGCATACGGTTTATCTCTTAAACGTGTAAGTTTAGGAATCAAATAGATAGTTAACGTCTATAAAAATAATCTTCTTACGGTTCTTTACCTAATTCTTTGAAAGAATTAGGTAGAAAACAATCTAAACAATCCGTGATCCTAGTGGTAGGAATTATGCACTGGATTATTACGATTTATATCTTTACCGTTTTTTTAAACTACACGTGGCAAACGAAAGGATAACTAATATACGACCCCTTAAAGCATCGCAATATCCGATCGTACATGTTGACCTTGAATATTTCCTGATTTATTGAAGGGAATTGTATTAAATTTTTATTTTAAGGATTTCGTGATAAAAAAAAGTAAGATGTAAAAATGTTTGCATCTTACTTTTTTCATAACTTTGATACTAATACTACTAATTTCATGACTTTGATACTAATTCTCTCCAGTTATTAAAGGTGTTCCCTTTTTTTTTTTTTTTTTTGACTAATACACTTACAGTAGAATTTTGAGCAAAAAAGAAAAAAAATAGTAAAGTTCAAAATAACACAGTATCATTTACTTGAGAATGATCCTAAAAGAGATCCTGTAATAAACATACAAATGCAAGGAACGTATTTTGTATAAAAAAAAATATTTCTCAGAAATATTTACAAAATTTGTACTCCCTGACAAAACAAAAACAAGAAAGTCAATTCAATAAATATCTGTCAATGTGACTGCTTCTTCGCCAGATTCGAAGAACACTATAGTCAATAACGTTCTAGGAGGAGATCAGAATGATAATAAATTGAACAACAGGATACCTTTTATTAAAAATTATTTGCAACCTTCCATTATTTCCGGAAAAAATTATGACATCACATAGCGTAATAGCAACTCCAAAATTCTGAATATTTCTCAAGGGATATGATTTCTAAAGTTTCTAAAGTCTTTATTTTCCTTTATGTCCCATAAAATAAACCAATCCATTTTGAATTTCTCTCTAAAATTCGTTCCATTTCACGTTCTTCAATGTCCTTGAAATTTCTCATTATATTTAGAGTAATAATATTCCTCCCCACACACAAATTAAATATGTTTGACATTAATTTGAATGCAATTGAATCTAAGCCTTTTTTTTTTTTTTTTTTCAAATATACGTCTTATAGATTAAGCACGAACTGTTAGATAATTTACGATTGATTTTTTTTTCAATAAAGAAAAAGAAATTGTATTTAATTATAAAATGATTACATTGTTGTTTGTTTTTAACTTTCTTAAATCAAAGATAATGAATTTTTTAGCCATTTTTAACTCGCATTGGCACGTTTATTCAATTATACGTTCTTATTGGCACGTTTACAGAACTCTTTTCCCTACCATTCTATTTCTTAAAATACTGGTACTATTACTCTCTCTCTTTGATATTTTTTTTCTTTTTTTAACAAAAACTCTACTAATTGAATTGTGACCTTGTAAAGGCTTTAATGATGAAATGCAGCAAGTTGTTAAAATAAAATGCAGTGAAATGTGAAGGGTGTTTCTTTCAATGACAGCATCCCCCCCCTCCCCTTCTTAATATCCTAAACAAACAAAAAGTTTCCTTTGAATAAAATTCATCGATTAATAACATAACATGAATCATGTATGAATCATCTCAAATTTAGAGATTTTCTTGTGATTCGTCAGGAATAATTTTTAAAATCAAATATTCTTGTTTGAAATCGATTCAAACCTGGAATGAAAGGTCACTTTGTATTTTTTTTTAAATTTCTATTCGATAAGTTAACCATTTACCCTTTGTTTGTTCTAAATTGATTAAATGAAATAAAAAGCTCACAACTTCACAAAATATATCTACTGCTAATATCGGATGTTTAAATCCTAAGAAATTGTAAATTTTAATTTCATAATGTATTCTTATCTAGATAGATGGCACTCCGTAACGCTTCACCTAAAGATAAATATGTAATTTGAGTTCGATTGAGTTATATCGATGTTCGAAATTTGGTTAAAAATCCGAAGACTTAATAACGTCCAAGTTGTAGACTAAACTCAAATGTTTCAAAGAAATAGGAATTAATGTGAAATAAAACACTGTGCTCTCCCACAAGACTGAAATTATTGCATTTTGTGTCACTGAGTAACTATTCTATTCAATCCTTTGTTCCGTAGAACAATACAATGTAAGTTCGTTAAGGCATTGAATTACTTTTTGGTAGTAATAAAAAGTGTTAAATAATATTAAAATAATTTGCTCATCATTGAGGTAATTGTGTTTTAAATGGGAGGTCAATGTTTACTGTATTTCCTTTTCAATAGCTTGTCTTATCTTTCAAGTTATTTCTTTGATAAGATTTAGTTAATTCGATCTAAAGGTTTTGTTCATGTTTTAAAAATTCTATATTCTGACTGCTTTTGTACCTTTCCACAGATCACCCCAGACTATTTGCCATCAGCAGGTCTCTTTCTCTACCGTCCACTTTACTTTCGACTTCGGACGATCGTGATAGCTACGGATTGTACATGGACATGGGAGGAGGTGAATCAACAGGTTTGAAAATTCTTCAGTCACATATCTGGAGTTTTATTTAAGATCCCTGAAGATATTTAGTTGGTTAGATATTAAGTGTCTTTCGGATTAACATATGTAAATACAAATTCGTCGGACTGCTAGGCCTTAAGATACCTAAGGTTGAAGGACAAAGGCCTAATAATTTCTCATTGCTTTATATTATCTTATATCATTTGATTTTACAGAGCTGAAAACAAATCGGAAGCCCAAAAATTAATTCTGCTTTGGTAGCTTAATATAAAATATGGTTAAATGTTCGGAATAATCTTAGTACACCTCTTGTGTAAAATATTTTTCGATGTCGCAAAATATCGCAGATAAGTCTTACATTTGTGAATAAAAGATATGACTTTTGAAAAATTGCGTGCATTTATGATTTGCATGTATACAGTACTTTAAATGTGGACCATCACTATCATATGGCACTTCGATTTGTTTTTATCGGTTCGCTTACATAGAGTTGAAACGTTTATAATAATTTCGATTTAAAATAACTACAAAAAGACGTAACATCAGCAGGATACCAAAAAATTGTATTATTTCTTGACGTAGGATATGAAATAGGAGCGAATATTTATCATGGAACAATATTTTTGTTTGTAACCTTCATAATTACGATTACGATGAGAATAGAAATTCATAGCTGTGTATCTCCTTATTAGATGCAAATGCCTAAGATATTATTCATTTCAAATTGTACTTAATTATATAGCATTTTAAGTCATCATACCGGTATCAAACGAAAATTCTCTGACACAAAATTTTCATTTCCTCCATTTTGAAAACAAAACATTATTCATTCCAGAAATGAAGCCTCATGAGAAACTATTAATGGATATGCGATGCCGAGCCCTGATGTCACAGCAAAGTAATGGTGGCGATTCTTGCCATAAAGAACATCTGCATTCTTTGTCAAGCGAACAATACGTATCATTGCTCTCGAGTAAGTTCAAATTAACCTACACCTGTGTTTGAATATGCTGTCCTTAAATAAGTAAAGTCAGGAATTGATGCACGTTGAACTTATACTAATAACTCTATAAGCAACTTTGGAATTGTAATACTGAGAGAAATATTGTTTTACTATGTTGTTTTTCCGTTGGTATTTTATGTTTGAGTTTTAAATTATTTTAACATGTTTACAAAGAACCCGTTTAAAAAACTGTTGAAATCTTTGCATGAGAACTACGATTTCTCAAGTAATTATAGTAGTAACTTGCAGTATATACTGTGGAGGTTGGAATCAGTATGTTAAAAAGAACCAAGCTCATTAAGAGAAAAAATGGTTTATTAAATTATGAAAATTAAAATAAAAAAGACGGACACGCATTTTTGCATGCTTACATCTAGAGTTCTAACCTTCTAATCTGCGTTGAAGGTACTGCGGCTACCGCACAGCGGGACAACTCCCACAATACTGTCAGCAATTTTGGATTGCTTCCGAGGCAACGTATGCCTCAGCTAAAGACAGATCTCTTTTCTCATGCCTTTCCTGTTCTTAATAATTCTTTTAGATTTTTTGAGCGTCTTGCATATAATTGCTTACGAGGCAATGTATTCCTTGTCTAAACATGGCTCGCTTTTCTTGTGCCTTATATCTGTTCTTATCTTAGACGTTTTGAACCTATTGTACATAATCTCTTATGATGCAACATATTCCTTAGCTAGAAACATATCTCTTTTATTGTGATTTGTCTGTTCTTAATAATTATTCGAAATCTTTTGAACCTGTCGTGAATATTTGCTTCCGAGGCAACGTATTCGTTGGCTAAAAATAACTCGCTTTTCTTATCTTTTTTTGCTCTTAAGAATTATCTTGGACCATTTAAACCTATTTCACATATTTGCTTATAAAATGATCGCGTCGATTTAATCCATAACTATTTTCCATATAGTAATTTTTAAAATTTTATTTAACTTCTCCTTTATCAGTAAATACTATTACAATATTCTAATCAAATATCTCCAATAAGACATGTTTTTTTTTAGCAGCTGGAGACCAAGAGCTAGACATTCGTGCCATTCTGAAGAAAGGACTGAGCGACAGTCAGCAAGAGCTTCTCGACTTGATGCACAATTTCAAAGAAGGCGAATGCACATTATCGAACGTGGAACAACAATTCCAGTTATGGCGTGAGAGACACTATTCCTCCCAAGGTCAGGCCAAGCGATCGCGAAAGACTTCAGCATTTGTTTTGCCCTGGAGAAAAAAGAAGGATTCCAAGGTATGCCGTAGCACATGTCAGTCTGTTTTGCAAAATTAATATAGTACAAGAAATTTGTGTGTGTGTAATGGAAATGAAATTCACTGCAATATTAAAACTCTTTTGAAGGTGACAACAAACCTTTTCAAACATTTCCTTTTATACGTACAATAAGAAAGCATTTAATTGAAAAATGGTGGTCACACGAGTGTTCAAAAATTCGAATTAAATTGATACTATTTTGCGTAACATTTTGGATTCCTGTTTTCACATAAATCAATATAATGTGTTGAGAGATGGGAAAAACATTTTATTTTTCCCTAAAGTTTTGACGTATTCATTGAAACTAGAGAAATTTTTTGCATCAATACTACTGTTCGAGAGCGTAATGCTACAATAAATCAGTACACATTTTACCAGATTGATTTATTAAAGAATTTGTACCATGTAAGAAGATTCCACAGAATCGCTTTTTGACTACTTTCTTTACATTGTTAAATGTTTTTTTTTTTCATTAATAAACAGAGATTTTATTTTGAAATGCGTAGTTAAAATGCATTTTATGGTTACTAGATAGAAGTATACAGACATAATCATTTAAAGGTTTCTTATCATGCTTTAATTTTCAAAGTTGCCAAAAGTTGCCAAAGTTGCCTGTAATGAATTTTTGTGGTGTGTAAATTAATTAAAAACTTATTTCAAGTAGCGCAGCTCAAGTCAAAGAGTGTAACATCATTAAAGTTATTAAGAGCAAACATCAGAAAATAGTTATGAATTTGCATCTTTGCTATTTTTTTAATGCTTTAAAACGCTTTAAGGTAATAGGAAAACTTTAAAATGTTGCATTGTCTGATTTATTCAGTATTTAGATAGAAAGGATTATTCTAAAAATAATTTTTTCTTATATTTTAATGCACTAATATCTTTGATTTTTTTTTAATTATTAATAATTTATAATTATTCAATAATGAAGAATTTAACTCTTTAGCAAAAATATTTGTATATTTTAAATTATTAAATAAATAATAACTGTTATTTTAACTAATTATTAATTATTTAATAATTGCTAGCTGTTATTTTAAATAATTTTTAAATAATTAAGTTATTGTAAAATAACTATTAATCAATAAATGTTTAATATTTATAATGTTATAATAATTATTACGAATTATAAATAATTACAATTCATAATTTTAAAGTAATTAATAATTAAATAATTAAGATTACTATTTTTAAAGTAATTAGTAATTAAATAATTAAGGTTCATCATTTTAAAATAATTAATAATCAAATAAAATTAAGAATAATTTTTTTAAAAATAATTATTAAGAATTATTATTTTGCGACCGCAATTAATAATGAAATTATTAAGAATTATTTTTTAAAATAATAATTAATAATTTTTTTGATTAATGTATATTTTTCCTAGAGTAAAGAGCGACTTAAACAGGTAACAAACTCTAATGATCCCAAAACAAAGGAAGAACAAGGCTCCGCTAGAAAAATATCAGATACCAGCGCCTCTAGTGAGTTGAACATTTTTTTTTTTCTTTTAGCCATTTTGATGCGTTTGTATTTCTAACATCCATGCTTTAAAAAAATTTAACTGCTAATTCGAAAAACTGTCTGAATATATTTAAGTAATTTCATAGGTGTTAATTATTTCTTCATTTATTTGAGATTTTTATACAGCTACTGTCGACTAAAGTATTGTAAAACATGATCAAAATTTTGAAATACATTGTAAGATCGGAGATTTTACAAATAATAAATGAATGAAATTATTTGTTTTCTTATTTTTCGCAGGTGCCAGTTCAAAAGCAAGTGAAAAAAGTCATATCACTGTATCATCAAAAGGCGAAGATAAGTCATGTAATGAATTAGTAAGTTTCCAATAGTTTCAAATGTATTAAAAATTGGAAGTTTGAATTACTCTCAATGGATTTTTTCACAAAAGCATGTGTTTATCAGAATTGATAAATATTTGAAATTCTAAGTACTGTCTATGTGCGGCTATAATTTCCCCCATCTTTCTGATAAAAGGTGAATTCACATGTGAAAAAATTCCCTGTATTTTGAAGCAATCCACGAATTCACCAATATATATATATATGGGGTAAAACACCCTATCGAAGCGCTTCCAAAAAGTTTTGACTTGTCTTTCATCATGTGTTCAAGCACTGTCGTGAAGAAAAGTATCCTTGTCTTGTCTTTCGGGGTATTTCTTTCAATTCATAAAGTTCAATTTCATAAATTTAAGCGTTTGATCTTAATCGAGTAATGCTTTTAATTCTTCGTCTTCACACTTTTTGTTTGATCCAGATACTCCTTATCTTCAGTGCCAAAATCACCGTTTTCAAATCGTCGGAACTAATATTCACAAGTGTAAATTGATTGTGTGTGTTCACTAAGATTCAGATAGCAAACAAAGACTTTCAGCTACTAAGTTTTTCAAATTAAAATAAATAAAAGTATCTCTTCAAGGAAATTAAGTCCATTAGTACAAAACTCGTCATTGTAAAATCTCCAAAAAATTGTTATGTTTACACTTTAACGGAATGTCACACATTTGCAATATTAACCGAATGGTGGTGCTTTACCACTAAGTTTGTTGTAGCATGTATCGATAGAGAAAAAATACAAATAACGCCATTTCTTGTAGATCCTTTAAAATTAGTTCAACCTCCCAGGAGTTTAATTACGCTTCATTTATTAGCAGAGATTAATTATTAACCAAATGTAAATGAATTTAATTTTACTGTTAATGTACAGATTGATGTAATGTAAAAAAAAATTATTTGCATGGAGTGAAATGTAATGGTTATATCGAACATAGCTATTATATGTAATAAAATTTGAGAATACTTACAAATAATTATTGATGAACGATTTCCCTTTCCTGGAAAGAACATATTTTTAGGTCAAGAAACAAAGGTAGCTTTTCATTGTTTCTTTAAATTATACGAAAAAGGTAAATAGACAAAAAAATGCCATTATTTGGAAGAACTTTTTAAAATAATTAGTGCCAGTAAATCCAAGTTAAATGTTTAAAAAAATCTTTATATTTTTGAAAGATATCCATATTTTTTCTTGACTAATCTACTGTTCCCGTATTGCAGATGATAATTTGCATAATCATTTAACTGTATGTTGTAAACGAATATTAAAGAAATCTTCTCGCTAAATTATCTCTCTCCCTTGGAAATACTGTATTCCACATAATTTGGTCTTTAGTTGCATAAAAATAGTCGGCGAATTATTCTGTTAAAACGTTTGTTAAATTCACGATATCCATAAAATTGCTGCTAAAATTCAATTACTCATTAAAGATATTAAAAATATTTTTTTAGAAATGTGATGATTTGGGAATAACGAACACTGGATGGGTATCTACTTACTCGCCTACTTCGAACCGAAACTACTGTCCATTATATCCCGAAAAAAATCCTCCTCCGCTTCCCTTAAGACCACCTCCATCGCCAAAATTTAGCCAAATTATGAAGCCAGTACCACTTCCGCGCAGGAAATTGCCAGCTGACGCCAAGAAAGAAGGATCCCAAGTCAAAGCCTCCGAAAAAGAAAAGAGTCCAGACCAAACATTAGGTAATTAACGTTAATTAGTTGAGAAATAAGTTCAGATTTTTTTAATTCGCGGCTCAAATAATATATCCGGTATGTTGCAATGGTAAGAATTTTCTGAGAAAGTCAATATGTATAAGACTGATTATTATTTTTACCTTACACTTAATTAATTTCCTCCTCAGTCTTATACTTACACTGACACAGTTTGGAGTCTGATACCATCCCATTTAATCTTTAAATTTATGTAATCATGCGCTCTTTAGAAATGCTCATATCAGTATTTTACACGCTCTGAACTAATAATCTCCAAGTAAATAGTCTCTCCAGTTAGTTTTCATTTAAAATATCTAAAGATTTCTGCATTTATTATCAAGGGATCTAGTTAATCCTTAATTTGACATCACTGGAGAAGCCAACAGGGAAAGGTTTTAGTCTCTTCTCCCCTAGCCACTGAGGCAGGTGGACGTGTATTGCGTCTGCCGCCGTTTTCCGATGTATCTCCCTCTCTCTTGAATAGTTTTACGAGTATAGCATTACTCCTCAAATTATTTATCCTCTTTGTGATATGACTGCAACAACTTAAGAACAAAATGCTTTGAAATTCAATATTTACAAACTACAGAAAAATTATTATCGTTACACACACACACATGTGTATATATATATATATATATATATATAATGAGGATGTGCGATGACAGTAAATCCTTTTTCTTTTCTTTTTCTTTTTAATTTAAATATTCTTAATGTTAAACCTTTTAAAATTAAAACTATTTGGAATTCCACTTTCAACTAGAAATTTTCTGTTTAGAATCGCGTGTGGTATGTTTTCTGGAAATATCCTGCCCATTTTAACGATGAATTGTTAAAAATACAGGAGCTTCCCGTTTCTCTCCGGTATAGAAGCCTTCGCTAATTGTAAACCACTCTTTTTTGCTTCTTACTTTTCTCTTATGTCTCCTACTGTGTGTGTCATGCAACCCTCACGCCTTACTTTTGTCATTGCTTAGGCAATATTTTTGCGATACTTGTTTCCTGTTAATGGCGTTCAATCTATCAGTCCCCAAAGTAATCCCGTAAGCGTGGTGTGGAAGTTAGGAGAGTGAAGTACCAGCTCATTTATCGTCCTCGGCACTTGACTTTGGCTCAGAATTACGAGGTCTATCGTCAATAGCTCTCGTGTTGCTTCTAGTGCGACGTTAATAAAGCCAAAAAAAAAAAAAAATTGACTAGGTTACAAAAGTAGAAATTAGTTAATGAGAACTGCAATAATAAAATGTGATTGATGAAGGTTTCCAGATCTTAAAATCAAACAACTGGCATTTCATAGAATTTCGTAAGTAGACAATATCGTTATTAACGGGACTAAATTTCTTAAATTATTATTCCCAAATTCAGGCCACTGGATGATGAAAAGTGGAATCGCTTTACTTAAAAAAGGACTATGAATTAAAGTAACATTTTAATTCTAAAATCGATTAAAAATTAGAAGTATTTATAATCTTGTACGAAATTATATTTTTAATTAATTTTAAAGGTTAAAATACATTTGGTTATGTTTTAAAATAGAGTAAAAATAAAAAAATTAAGCACAACTGTTTAAAAGACATTTAAAAAAAACAGAAATGTAATATGCTATATATATGAGCATCTTTCCATTTTATGAGTTATATTTGAATATCATCAACATAAATTATTTTAATATATCCAGCACTTAATATTTAAGTGTTTGTACATACATTATTTAAATATCACCGGAATGCATTATTTATCTTCGACGTGCATTATTTTGAATATCTTTAACATAAATTAAGTATTAACAATATCCAACACCTGTGTGATAGAACAAATATTTAAATATCACCGACGTGTATTATTTATCCCCGAAGTGTAAAATTTTATCTTCGATATGTATTATTTATATTCGACGTGTATTATGTATCTTTCATATCTATAATTTATCTTCGTCATGCGTCATTTATCTATCATAACTTTAATTTACCATCGACATGCACCATTTTTCTTCTATGTGAGTTATATTTCTTCGAAATGTAGTATTTATTTTCGGCATGTGTCTCCCATGATGTTAAAATCTTCAACTCAGATTCGGGACATATTCCCAGATAGAAAACTGTCCTAGTATCTGAATAAACATTGGATGCCTATCACACATACATCTGTGTATGCTGTTATGTCCTTAAAACTTAAAAATATTCCATAAATATGCAATTTTTCTAGATAACATATAAAAGTTGAGAATTCTTTTAGTTATTATAAAGTAGAAAATGAAAGGTAGAAGACATCTTAAACGTAAAACCAGAATTGAATGAAACAAAATTATACAACTGATTATATGTATTCTATTCATGATTTATCACATTATTCATAGTTTTGTGTAATAAAATATACCATTCTTTGTGCTGTAGTGAATTCAGAATGTTTAATGCCGGGTAAATCTTGAAAGTGTTTTGAGTTGTGAACTTGTTTTTCTAAACAAAAGTAACCTTAAATCTGCTTCGAATCGTATTAATTGCTTTTTATGTTTTAGATCCAGATGAAACGACTCCAGAGGAATACACGAACGTTAGTATAGTGGATTTCTGTCAAAAATTTGGCTTGGTTACTCTTGGGGAATGTTTCGCTTCTGGATTATGTCCTTTTCAAGAGCAGATGGTAATTATATTTTATTTGAAGGTTCCCTAAGATAACCTTACAAGTTGTTCCTGAATCAGTTGCTTCTTTTTTACTTAGCTTAGAGAATTGCATTAATTTGGAACAGAATATTGGGGAATGTTTCACGATATTTTTCTGAAATTTGAATTGAAGCTGTCATGGCGGCTCACAAAATGACAAAAAGGAATTATATTTCATTAATGTTTTCAAATGAAAATGACAAAAAACAATAATATTTCATTTGAAAATTCACACAAATAACCTCATATGTTGACTCAGAATCATAAGTTCTTTTTTACTTCGCTCTTAGAAACGTATTCAGTTGAAACAGAATATTGGGAAATATCTTGCGATATCTTCCTAAAATTTGAATTTGAAACTGTCACGGCTGCTTACAAAATGACAAAAAGAAGAATTATATTATATTAATAATATCAGTCTATCACTTATTTTATTAATGATTAAAATTAAAGAAGGGCTAAAAGCAATATTATTTCATCTGAAAATTCACAAATAACCTGATATGTTGGTCCAGAATCATAAGCTCTTTCTTACTTAGCTCATAGAATAGTATTCATTTGAAACAGAAGACTAGAGAATTTGTCTCACGAAATTAATCTGAAATTTGAAACTGAAGTTGCCATGATGGCTCTCAAAATGGGGGAAAAAACAGATAGCGGATAGGGAAAGGAACTATAAAATAGTTTACCGTTTTGAGTTTTGGTATTTAGAAGTTATCTTCAATGACAGAATGCGAGATCTTGATGTAAATTTGAATATTACAAATTGATATTTGTGCCTCAAAATGAAAAGTAAAAACTTGTTCATGAAAAAATACCTTTTTCACATGTGACGCTAAAAAATGAAGCGCAATTTAATTTTCAGATTTGTTGCCTATCGCTTGTCTATGGGGGAAAATTATGCTCCAAAATACTTTAACGAGTTTTATTTTCTAAAGAAATATAAACCAAAGAAGCTATTTTAATTCAGCATTGATAACAGTAGATGACTATGATATTCATAATAATGATTCATTAATAAAATTTGTCGGCAGTGTTTTATATTGATTCTGTTAACATACAAATAACTGTTATAACATATAACCATCTGTTGTTGTATCTATATAAAAATATTATTACGCTTTTCTAATGATGTATAAGAGAGAGAGAGAGAGGAGAGTATATATATATATAACTTTATTTTAGCTCAATTTTAATACCTTATTCAAATCTAGATTATATGTTTGAAAAAAAGGACTATTTTCATTCTGTGTTTCTCATCTTTAAAACATTTTTAATCATATTTTAATAACTGGTTATTTCTAATTTTTCAAATTTTGAGTTCGAAACTTATTTGAATTTTTCACTGAAGTTTCCAATAGTCTTTTTCTGATGAACTGCTCAAACAACTCCTACCTTTTTACTCCTTTTATATTGAAACTGAATTGATAATGTCACTTTGAAAACTAATAAATGTTGAATATCTAATCTCTTCACTTTTCACTTCTTTATCTTCGAAAAAATAGCTCAAAAATAAAGGCAGTTTCATCTGCTTCTCCTTTTCTTAAAAATTTCCATACATCTATAAGATAAATGCTTTAAAATGTTACGATGTTAATCGGAATTCATTACACCGATCGAAACCCTTGAATGTAATGGCTGTAAAACTCTCGAAATTTGTATTTTTTATTAATACACTGCTTTATCCTTCGATTTTAGATCAAAATATTTAAAAATATCGTTATAAATTTCAATTTCTTTTCAAGCCGGATGGCGGAAGAAATCAAAGGGGGATTTTTGGAACAAGAGATTCGGATGGATATGAAATGCCTATAAAACTGAATTTAAGAAATAGAGATGGTATGATGCGTCAATTGTTTTTTTTATTTTATTTAAATATTTCATGTTCATTAAAATGTAAGTAAGATATTAATTGGAGCTCTATTAGAAATAAAATTCTCTTTATTTACTTACGTATAATAGTATAATAAACATTTCAACAAAATAAATTTCTTTTTTAATGAAAAAAATCCGTTTTTTTTTTCATTTAATGTTTATCAATCTCTTTCAACAAAACATAAATAATAGTGAGAAATGAATCACACAGTTTTAAGAAGAAAAATGTTCAACAATAAACTAAGAATAAAGCATTCTTTTATTTATTTTTAAAAGTACTGATTTTAATACCAGAATTGGTTTAACATTAAGTCAAATGGTATAATGCTACCAATAACAAAATAATTATTTCAAATTTTTTTCCTGGCACATTGATATGATTTCATGAAGATTCTTCCCTACTTAAAATGAGCATAAATTGAATAAACAAACTATGAGATGCGTTTATTGAGAAAAGAATCTATCGAGGTCGTATATACAGATGGAGGACAAAATAATACGAACACCTGTGAAATAAAGGAAAATCTTTATTAACTGGGGATCGGACCACCCTTTGACTGAAGTACAGATTTAATGCGACGTGGGATAGATGCATAAAGGTCATTGATAATATTTAAAAGAATATTAAGCCATTCCTCCTGAAGAACGGTCTCTAATTCCGGAAGGTTGGATGGAGGTGGAAATTAGGAAAGAAGTTTGGACTCCAAATATTCCCATAAATGTTCAATAATATTCATGTCCGGAGACGGAGGAGGCCAGGCAAGATGTTCAACTTCATCGTCATGCTCTTCGAACCATGCTTGAACACACCTAGCAGTATGGATAGGGGAGTTGTCGTCTTGAAAAAGTGGTCGCTCTTCAGGGAATATAGTCTGGACAAAAGGATGGACATGATCCTCTAGAATGCTTAGTTAGTGATTGGATTTGATTCTCCTATGCAGAATAACAAATAGTCCAAGACCGCGCCAAGATATCGTACCCCATACCATAATGGAGCCTCCCCCATGCTTCACAGTCAACAAGTCATTCAGGATTAAACTCTTCTCTGGGCGTTCTCCAGACATAAACGCATCCGTTCGTCTGAAATAGGGTGAATGACGATTTATCTGCCCATATTACCTGTTGCCAATGCTGTGGGGACCAGCCTTTGTGATCTCTGCACTATTGGAGTCGCTTGAAATCATTAGTTGCTGTCACCAAGGGTTTACGAATTGCCACTCTGCCATAAATGTTCGCAGCATGAAGTTCCCTTTTGACAGTTTTTGTTGAAACGGGGTCCTGGAGATAACTGTTCGTTTCAAATGTTATCTCGGATAACGATTGCTTGTGCTTTCGGGCTACTAAGCCCTTCAAGACTCGTCTACCCCTATCAGCAAGCTTTGACTTTCGGCCATTGTTGTGCTTTGAAGACGTCGTCTTACCCTCTTTCCTGTACGCTAACATAACGGCAGATAACGTACTCCTTGCAAACCCCAAAAAGTTTGCTGCTTCCGTAACTGATGCACCATTTAAACGCACTCCAACAATCATTCATTTTTGGAACTCTGACACGTCTGATATTTCAACTTATCACAGACAGTTCGATAGACACATACAACGCAGGCGACTACTGTTGAGAGACTAATACTTTCCTCTTCACGCTCACTAGGA
Source organism: Nephila pilipes (assembly GCA_019974015.1). NCBI lineage: Eukaryota > Metazoa > Arthropoda > Arachnida > Araneae > Nephilidae > Nephila > Nephila pilipes. The sequence continues at coordinate 9,182 of BMAW01053598.1, read as the reverse complement.
GGCAGACTTCTATTGCTGGTGGCGCGGCTGTACTGCAGGTGTAAAATACGTCATACCTTTTCACAGGTGTTCGTATTATTTTGTCATCCATCTGTATATAGAATTATATGTAATTATCTCAGATTTTGCTCTCGCTAAAATGAGTTCTGTTAAACTAATTTTTTAACATTATACGAGAAATATCACAAGCTATGAAAACAATTGTTAAACTAATATGGTCACATATTCATAAAAGCAGGACCAAGTATCTCTCAAATTTTGTTTCGCTAAAATGGGTTTTACTATATTAAAATTTTAACGTGATAATATCACAATCAATGAAAATCATTGTTAAACTTTTATTGTCATGTATTCAGAGAATCATGACCAATTATCTCTCAGGTTTTGTATCACCCAAATGAGTTCCACTGAACTAATATTATAACGTGATAATGAATAGAATCAATAGAAACTATTCTTAGAATCAATGTTTCACAGAACCAATGAAAACTATTGTTAATCTTCCATTGTCATATGTTCAGTAAATCCTGTCCAATTATCTTTCAGATTATACTTCACTAAAATGATTTATTCTAAACTAATATTTCAACGTGATAATATCAGAATCAATGAAAACTATCGTTAAAGTTTTTTAATGGGATAAGATCGGAACGTCCTATTTATCTTATGTATACGCATTTTTTGTTAAATTATTTTAGATTTCTTAGTTGGCATTTCAAAACTTTGCAATTTTATTAAAAATACAAATCATTGAAGATTTTAGACGCGTTATCTAATTATGATCAAACATCAGACTTTCATTTAAAATTACATTTTTTAAGTCAAACATTCTTTAATTTCATTTTAGCATTCGGGTTTAATTTCATTGTTAGTAAAACTTAGTCTCTTTCAACTTCAGTGCACTGATAATAATAAAGTATTATTCTATATGACACACAAAATGAGATGGCTAATTTGAATCGCTGTTTTAGAAACGGGAGCAATTGGAAGCATCCGGCGATCAATCTCTTTGCCATCCGATTTGAATCAAAATTTTGAATTCCCGGAAGATGCAGTCCTACATCGATCTGGTAAGAATTCATATTCATATAAATAAATTAGAAGATATACTACCTAATCATATTACAACATAGCCGTGAATTGAATTAAAAATTTACCAATTGAAATTTAATTGTTTTTAATTGTTTAGTTTGAATTGCAGCCTACGGAAACTTAATGAACGAATATGTTCTCTGTAATGTAAACCACTCGTACTCATGTGGCGGCTGTAAGAGCTAAATTCAGTTCTGTGGCACAACTGCCTCTCTGACTTTGCTCAGTTCTCGCCGGTTATCAATCTTGACGAATGGTTGTGACTCTCGACAAACCTTTTACTGGTCGTCGGTGAACAATTCCCGCACTTTGAAACCTCTGTCGCAGTCTTGAGATCGCACTCTCAGAATTCGATTCACTTCGATTCATTCGTTTTGTGATCATCATATTCAAGCATTCCAACGATTTTTCTTCAAGAAAACATGCTTAGTTGTCATCTTTGTGCAATTATTCGTTCTGTTTTGTAACTGTGGCAGTCTATTGGTCATGGTCGTGGACATGAGACCGGTGGTTTTTGCCGAGTCGTGGGTTCGAGCCTTGATGCCACTAAAGACCCGCCATGTAGCGGGGGCTGATGCTCGTTAAATCTTTCGAGGTCCAAAATCCTTCCGTGGCGTAGTGTGAAAGTTAAGAGAGGGAGGCGCCAGCCACTCGTCGTCCTCGCCACTTGATCGAGGTTCAAAATTACGAGGATCGTCGATCAATGGCCCTCGTGTTGCTTCTAGCGAGATGTTAATAAAACCAATCAACCATTCTGGTTAATCGTTAACAATTTTCATTCGCACATAAATTTTATGAAACCTGTATGAACTTCTCTACTCACTCAAAGCGTTCCGACGAGCGCTAGTATTTTGCACATGAAGGTGTCGATTGAAAAGTTTTACATAAAAACAAAATTTCCTTTTCAACAGATGATTCTCCACAAGTTATATCGAACTAATTCACCAATATTTACTCACTTTTTTTGCATTTTGCGAAAACACATCTAATTGAGATTTATTGAAGAACTCTTTTCGAAGAAAAGAAACAAAAAATATTGAGTTTGCACCTCTTATATTTTGGAATTCCTTTATACAAGGAGAATCTGTTGCAAATTGTTTTGTTGTTACTTCATTGTTTCTATTCAGAATTGACTTTTCTTTTATTTAGGTACATTAAATATTTAAAAATTTACAAACAAAATACGGCAGTCAAAGTCTGCCCTTTGGGGAAGATATCTTATCCTAAGCATGAAATGATGATTAAAAATTTTACCTTTATATGATACATTGTAAGTATCATTATATATGTATGTTTTTAAATTAAAACCCTTTGATCCTGTTCGAAGTAATTATTTTATAATTAGCTTTGCTCTTACATTATATTTCTTATTTCAAAAGCAGATAGATAAGATGCGTAAAATCTTGTGTTAATTACTTAGTCTAAAACCTACTGAAAAGCGATTATGTAGAATTTCGTATAAGGCTCTAGAGAAATATACTTTTACTACTAATGGATGGATTATTCATATCACTGATTATATTTCCTATAATGCTCCTCTGTAATTTCGATAATGAGATATTAAATTAATGCCTTATCTCTCATTTACATCAAAAACAGTATTACTTTTGGCTCAATTTTTAAATTGCACAAACACACATCCTAATCTCTGCTTTGGTCTCATTATGTAAATAAATGCTTTCCCATATTCGATCCTTTTGAAAAGGAGTCATCTCCAGTAATTTCTTAAATTCACTCGGGGGAGGTTTCGCATCCCATTAATTATCAACTCATGTATTCCACATGAAAATAAAATGTATTTCATTCGTTCTAGGCAACTTTGACACCAATGGTCATCGGTAATTATAAGCAACCAACTTTCTGCTATAAATGTGGACAATATTAATATTTATGTTAGAAAAGGTGTCGGACCTTGAAAATTTGTCAAGTCCATTTGGATCTCTGGCTAAAAAATAAATAAATAAATAAAAAAGGCTTGAGATTTTTATTGTTGAAGAAACAAGACCAAAATTGCTTCCTGCTGTTCTTCCCGAATCAGGAAAGCAACTCTGACAATCAAAAGAAACTTTATGAATATTAAGAAAATGCAGGGTATCGAGAAGTTCTATCGGTATATACCAGCTTATTAAAAATAATTTTACAATGATTTAAATAATTGAGTGGACCACAGCTACAACAGACGAAGAAGTGTAGCAATCTCTCTCTTAGCTTGTCTCTAACAAGTAAATCCAGTAAGGTTTTGCTGTGATATTTGCCATCCTATGGAACAAAAAAATATTATATAAGCATTTTTACATGATGTATATACCCTTTTAATGGTAGAAAATTACTGATTTCTTAAAATATTATGAAAAGTCTTTTTCCGTGTCTCCTGTAAAATTTGTAAATGGGGAGATGATCCCTTTCCGAACTAATCCATTCAATTATAAGTAGAAATTGATTTTATATCAATAGTTATATAAGTATGGGGTACATAATAAACTTAATTTTAAATCTATAGTAAGACTTCATTTAATGGAATCTGGATTAATTCTGATATGATATAACTCGATAGTTTTGCTTCGCTAATTTTCACTCTGTATTTTCTCGTCATTCGTCATATTTCTGATTAGTTTTATTGTAAATTAATTTAATTTTGGGAACTCATATCGAGATGCCTAAACAAAAAAGAAAAATTTTGTATATAAGTATAGTTATTTGGTAATGAGCATGTGTTTATATATTACTGTATGATATTTATAAGTGTTTAGTGTATGTACATAATATGCCAAATAGACGTATTTGTATGTTTACTTTATAAATTAGGTTAAACGGAAAATTAGGCCAATTGCAAAAAAATAAATCATTGAATCAAAACTCTTAGCTTACAGAAAAACTCCACAAATTCTTATATTAAAGTAACAAGAGCCAAAACCTTCATTACAAAAATGAACATTACATATCTGTATGCCTGTTTATGTGTATATAACGTGTATATTACATTTCAAATTAATATAAGAATAATTTAAAATTTAAGAATTTTTTTTAAAAAGTTTTGATCGTGTATTCCCACATCTGTATTGACTTTGTGTTAAAATGACTACACATTTAACTCTGTTTCATTTAGTACTCTAAATGCATCTAAAACTCTAAGAAAGAAATCTTACAATAACAACATTTATTTCCAGAGAATATAATAGTTTTAAACAAAGTTTTCTTTCCCACTGTGTTCCTTTCACAAGCGACTGCATCAGATTTTGAAGATTCTTAAATAAGTTTTTATTCTTAATGAATGGTTCCATATGAATCAAATACGGTTATCCATTTAACTTGTTATCAGAAAAGACCAGTAAAATTTTTGAATTGGAAAAAAATGCTTCTTGGTTTCTCTTCACATAATTTTTAATTAAATATAACAAAAATAATGAGAAATATTCATAAATTATTAATATTATACTATTATATATTCACATATTGGTATGTATTTATTTCACATAAACACAAATTCATTTAAAAATAAAGTTTTTTTTTTTTTTTTTTTGCTGAAATTATATAAAACAATTCCTGTGCACCACAAGTATTACACGGGGCTTAGATGTAAGTAACACAAACATAAAATGAAGTAAAAGATAATTTAGAGTACAAAAAATTAGTGAGGGAAAAAATGAATGAAGATAAAAGACAAATTAATGAATTTACAAAATCAAATAGATTAAGTTACAAAATAAAGCGAACGCACCATTTTTCTTGAAACAAGTTGAAAAAAAAATTGGAGGCCTGTTGATTTTGAGAGCATGCACTTTGACTTTTATTTTCTTTTTTTATTTCACTTTGAACAAAAAAACCGAAGGTATTTAACACTTTGCTCCCCGCCAGCACTACATTCGCAAAATCCAGAATATCACAAGTTAAGTCTGTTGAAGTACACTTTAAACTTACCATGGCCAGAAAAAAGCTGAATGATTTTAAAACTTGTATAAAAATGATGAAATGATAGTCTGTGCCAAACCATCATTTTTATATTTCATTTCATACATAATTTTTATACAAGAAAGAAAATGCTTGAAAATTTATCTCTCTTCAAAATCAGTCCCCCAATTTGTGTCCAGTAAAGCTACATTCGCTTGATTTTGTGACTTAATTGTTTTGATTTTATCACTTCATATATTAATCATAAATTCATCATATCATAAATCATAATTTATCATATATTAATCATAAATTTCCTTTTTACTGAGAAATTATAATATTTGTGACAAAAAAATAATTTAAAAATTTATCTATCCACCTATTTGATCAAATTTCCTCATTCATAAAGTTATTAATTCTGTGCCTAATTTGATTCGATTATTGAAGATCTTGATAATTAATATCTGATTAATGAATACTTTTTTTCTCAATAGATGATATTCTTAAGAAGGATAAAGATCCCTGCAGCTGTGATCATTGCAGCAGTATTGAAGATTCTTTCACGAGCAACATCTACATGTCTCTTCTAGAATTTCGTAAGTTTCGAATAAAACTCATCTATCGACCATTAAAATCATATACAATTATAGACGCTGTTATGTGCAATTCAAAGGATTATAGGTTTTTATCCTCAATTTCATCTGTCCGGTTAGACGGATAGTCATGATTGTAATCTCTTGAGCATCGTTGTTTCAGTTGGGTCCTGGGTTCAAGTTCTGATGCCAGTAAAGACTCATCTTGTATCGGGGTTGATGCTCGTTAAAATTGAGGCTTGCTCAAAATCCTCACGTTTGGGGTGGTATGGAAGTTAGGAGTTAGAGATATTTATCTCAGGTAGTGTCCTCGGCTCAAAATGGTGGGGTCTCAACAGCCCTAGTGTTGCTCTTTAGTGTGAGTTACTAAACAATCAATCAATCTCCTCAGATTTGACATTTTGAAAATCCGTGAATTTCATTTAAAAATGCAATCGTTATTCGTATTTTCAAAACATACTCTGCGTCTGAAGTTTATAATTTTATTGTTCTAATAAAACAAAAATCCAGCATTAAATTTTATTTTAAAATAATTCCACATCAATTTTCTTTTTTACAATGAAAACGAATATTTTTCAAGCCAAGCTCTAAGCTAACTCTTATCGATTTTTTAATTTGCTTCGAAAATCTGTCTAAAAATTGCAATTCTATAGTATCAAGGATATCTGTTGAGAACAACTTTTCTGGGTAATGTATTCGAGGCGAGAACGAATATGTAAAATTTCAGTGGGAGATACAATCTTTTAAAAAGAGATTATGAAGTTGCAAAACAAACTCGGGAAAATTATTTTAATAAATGTCTGTTTGATTATGATTTCAATTGCAACCATATATATATATGGCTCCTATTTATCCTTTAATTTATGTAATCACGCGCTCTTAAAATCTGCTGAATCAACTTTCCCATAACCTCAGACCTGTAGGGATAATTCCTAACATACTGTTAGGCTCCATAAGGTAATCCCAATAGAAAGGCCATAAGGTAATTCCAATAGAAATCATTATGAATTCAATTCTAAAAACGAGATTAAGTTTCATTGACAGCCCGTCGTACTACTTAATTTTCAACAACATAACTTGCAATAGTAATTGAGGAATTACGTTTACTATAGGCATGTTTTCTTTTGCGTAAATTTTGCCATCAGAAAAGTTTTGACGCTTAAAATGCAGTTATAATTTCAAACTCGGTCCGTTATAAACTTTTTCAGCCATTCTTTCATCTCGTTGTCCTCAGCTGAGGCATAACTAAAAAGCTCATAAAATGCCAGAAAATAATATCCTAGGTGATTTAAAAAAACAGCTCACCAAACCAAAAAACGGAGAGCAATAAAGAAGCGACTAATACAAAAGCAGCAAGAATCGCAACTACGGCATAAATGTAGTGGGTCTTTTTTGACCAATCATTAATCATTTTAAATAAATTATATGAAGCGGAATTCTCATCGGTAGAAAACGTCTTGTAATGGGTGAGAGTAAGATGTTTACTTGCACAACACCTCAGTGGGAGTGTAACACACTTCATATTGAAGCATATCTCTGTGAGATTTGCAAAGTGACACTCTAAACGTAAACTCCGTTACTCACCAAAGTAACGTGATAAAGAAAAAAAAAAGAATATATAATTTGTTATTGTTATACAACACAAAGTCCGTTCTTTATCTGATGTTTAAAGATAAAGGTTAAATAAAAGTTATATGGGCGAAAGCTATTATTAAAAGTAAAAAGAATGCTAAGTAAAGTAAATTAATATCTCAGAAGTAGTGTAAAGGTAGAAAAAGAAACTACTACAACACATGTTTAGTGGGAAAAGTATCATGATAAAAATTCGCGTGTCGCTTCTGCTGTAAAAGCCTTTTGCACGAATGGAAACGAATCTTAAAAGCAATTGAAGTAAAAGGAAAAGGCGCTGAGAGAGAGAAAGAGAAAAGCATACAATTTAAAAAGTGACAGAATGTCACCTTATCAGAGCTATTGATTTTAAAATTACTTTACTATTGCTGCAAAAATTAAAATAACAAATTGTTAAAATAAAATTAAAATCCAAAGTAAATTTACCAGAAAAATAGAGTGCCATTAGTGTTTCACAATCTATTGGTGTGGAATAATTATTTGCTGACTTAATGAGTTGATCTAGTTAGCGAGTGGTTATTGGAGAGGAGGCCAAAAAACTTGAGCCCTTCAATCTAAATTAATTAATTATAATTATTAAGAAAACAAAATATTAAGTGAATGTCATTTTTCTAGATAATACTTTTTATTTTATAATATGATTATTAAAATCTACGTTTGCTATTTCCGATGGAAATTGAAACCAATGTAGCGGATGGAATAAGTTTAAGACAGCTGGATGTTAATAAATATTAACACAATGATACATTAGAAAGTCTTTAACAGTTTGGTTATGAAAAAGTTTGGAAAAATTGATTCAAGTTAACTCTTGGACTCTTCTTTGAACATTGCAAGTCAGATTTCAGAAGATCGTTCTGTGAAATGAGCTAGCTGGCTAAAAAAAAAATTTAAGAGATGGATTTAATATATTTAAATGTATGTTCTCGTTTTAAATATTCTTGCATGAATCCACCACAAAAAATCCTCCACCATAGTGGAGGATTTCTTTGAAAGATGGAAGTAAACGTAATGTAATAAAGTTTCTCTTGGCAAAAAAATGTCACCCAGAAAATACAATAGAATAATTTATTAGCTCCCAATAATTTTATTTTGCATAACTCAACATTGTGTTCCCAAGTGATGCATTATGGTTTACAAGACCACTCAACTCGAACAATAAAAATTATTTCATTTCTAGAAAGAGATGGTGGTGGACAGGGCAAGCAAATACTGTCCAAGGAAGGTCTGAGCAAAAGCCAACAGGAACTTCTAGACCTCATGTATGCTTTCAAGAGCGGAGACCAAACCATATCTCAAGTGGAGCATCAGTTCCAAGATTGGCTTTCGAGACATAAGGGTAAATGCACAGCCAATTTCGTTTTAGGACAGAACATACCGGAGAAGTGCAAGACCCGGAAACAAGCAGCTTTTGGATTGCCTGTACTCAAGAACTTGATACTGGGAAAACCAAGGAAAAAGAGTTCACACGAGAGCAAAGTAAGATGTTCAATCTCAGTCACTTAATTAAATATTTATTCCCGATTGAACTGATTAATACAATCAAGCTCTTTTTTTGTCTTAGAGTAAGCCGAGAGGATTCAGTTTTAAAAATATTATGTGGTTGGTAAGACACAATATTACACCAAATTTCAGATGAAAACATTTTATTAACACAAAAACTTTATACGAATAATCATACAAATAAAAAGACGTATAATAATATTTCTGGATGCCAATTTCACACGCAACGCTTGTTGTAGAATTAACATTCTAAATTAACTATAATAAACTCCATTTCAATTTCTTCTCCAAGGAATGCAAAAAGAGTCGCAATTCTATACTGGTCATGTGACCTAACAGCGAACTTTTAGTTTTCAGACTTCATCTGTATCTGAAATGGAAAAGAATGTACCGTAATTAACAGGAATGTTTCCCCTATGATCTAAACTGTAGCCGGATTTATTTCCCCATTTCTCTCTCTCAATATATATATATATATAT
>BMAW01053596.1:0-10474 GCA_019974015.1 Nephila pilipes | reverse complement strand
AGTTTCTTACACTAAATTGAAAATTTAATTAGGATTTAAATATAGATATAAAATGTGATACATATTATGCAAAAAATATTTAACATAAATAAATATAACATTAAAAATAAATTAACAAAAACACAAGTTTTGCATTTATTATTATTAAATTACACATGACAATTTCTAAAAAAATATAGTTTCTCAAGTATTGAATACTTAATTTCATTTGAAAAAGCTAACCAGATTTCCAAGTTCACTGAAGAACAAACAAACAAAATTGTACATGATTCTATTAAAATATTGTGCTTTCCTATTTTCAGCTTAAAATGCATGTATTTACAATTTAACACTAATTCACACACTTTCATTATATATATAAGAACTAAATATATCATATTTCTGATGAATATTACATACAAACATATTAATATAATAATTTAAAACTTTTTGAAAATTTAATCCATTCTTAATTGAATAAGTTATTGTTCAGATGGCAAGGTGTTACTCATGGGAATATTTTAATCAACATTTTTGGAAGATGAAAATCTGTTTTGATTTGGCGAATTTTGAGCTAGAGGTTTTGAATACATAGACAGGCCAAAATTTTTAGTTTATTTCAATCAAATTAACTTTTATGGTATTGTAATTTGTTTTCTCTGACTTACTGGCTTATTTAACAAAAGGAAAGTTGTTAGATTGGCTGAAGAGAATTAGATGTAAGAATTACTCAAAATATGAAGAATATGTTAACAGGAATTACTCTTAAGAGTAATGGATACAAAAAAGAATGTGTTAAATTGAAATTTTAGAAATTTATTGAGAACAAAAAGTTGGAAATTCAATAATGAAAATCTCCAAAATTGCAGTATTCATAAACCTTTTTTTAAATATGTTTTATCAGATATAAGTCCTATATCAAACTCATTGAAACAAACTATTTATTTATTTTCAGTGAATAAAATTGTATGTGCTTATAATTGTTGTTTCTTATTTTCTTACTTCATTTTGTTTATAACTAAATTTCTTATGTGTAGAAGAGTTAAATAAAATTTACTCAATTTTATGTAAAATGCATAAATGAAAAGTCTAAAAACAAAAAGCATGTCCAAGAGACTATTTTTTTAATAACAAAATAACAGCAGATTAAGGAATATTGCAATTGCTATTTATTAGAACACACACATATCCAATAATGATTTAGTGATGTTCTTACTGCCAGTAGAAAAAACAACTCATAAAACTAACACTTAAACAACGACAACAAAACATCCATTCAAAGAGCTGTCATTTATGTCACAAGATAAATAACAATGACACTGCTTGACATATTTTGATGATTGTAAAATTCAACAAATCTCTTAAACAATATTGTTACATTAATTAATGGGAGGTGGATGGAATTCATGTCGAGCATCTTAGATGTATAATATAATTATATAAAAATATAATTTTGATTTATGTTTTGAGAAGTATGTCGAATTGACACTCTACCTGATTAGTATCTTTGTTTTTTAATCGTTTTGTAATTGCGAATAGCAACAGTTGAGTTTTGTTCTTAACTGTGAAGCATCTAATCTTTGTTTCAGCCTATATATGCTAAAACTTTTTTTCTCTGTACGCTGCGACAAAAACAAAATGCAGAAACAGATTAGTTGCTCAATAGGACATTCGCTTGCAGATTTCATCAATTATTCCAGGAGTTTAAATACTTTGAAATAAAAAACAATTACAGCGAAGACATTACAATTTTTCTTTTTTATGAATTTGTTTTAATTTAAAATATATTTGCTTTTATTTATTGATAGAATACATTTTAGAAAAACATAAAAAATGCCTTTAGCTACCTTTCCATTTATTATATTATTAAGAAGTTTGTGTTGAGATAAAAAAAAAAAAAAGATGAAGTAATAATTTTGTTGATTTGAGTAGGATAAAGCTTTGATATCGTATTTTTTCTACACTTTGATCAAGAGGTTCCTTCAAGAAAACGGTAATTTCAAAAATTGTAAAAGGTTGAATACCCCTATTATAGAAATTATTTCACTATAAATAAAAATTGAGTGAAAATGATATTAAAACTTTTATTTTCAGTATGATAGTAATCCGAATAATATCTTGTAAAAAAAGTAAATGAAAAATATATGTATATATATATAAAGAGAGAGAGAGAGAAAGAAAGAGAGAGAGAGGGAGAGAGAAATTTAAAATAAATATATATTACAATATGTGTTTTTTGATTATAATAATTAAACTCCTAATAAAAGCAAAGTGCCTTGATATAAATTTTCTTTCCTATTGGGGCAATTAGAATTGGTTACAAATATATCAAAAAATTTTAATAATTATTTCAGTTTATACAACCGCATACTAACATACATTACAGCAATTTGTTCGGACCAGGTATCAGCTTTTTAGTCACCCAAGGGGAATTTTTTTAGTTGAATCAATTTTGGCGAACCAGATCACTTTTCAATCATTTGCTTCAAATTTAACTACATTTAGCTTAAATTATTCAATGTAATAATTTATCGTTTTATCTCATTTTAATATCGGAATAATTATTGATTTCCATTTCTCGATATTTCGACGTTTTCTTTAATTCTTATATTTGAGTAATTTAATAATAATTACAAAAAAAAGCGCTTCTTGGGTGGCTAAATATATTCTTTGCAAAACTTTGCATAGAACTTCTTACTATATAAAAATTTATTTTTATATAATTAATTAGTGTGCACAAAATTTGGAATATTTCCCATTCAGTATACGGTGAAGATATTTCTCTAGCATTGTCAATTTTTTAAAAACATGAAAAAGTAGAAATTTGTTTTTTGAAATTAGTAAGTGTGAAAAAAGTAGTAATAATTTGATCTAAAAACAAACGTTTTTATATGGTTACAAAGTTTATTAAAAAAAATTATTGAAATATTAGTTAAAACTGGTCACAAATATCTAAAAATTGCATTGTTAGGCAATTAAGAACGGTTCCAGAAATTTCACAGCTCTAGATTCATTGGAAGTTGGTTAAATTAACGATCGAAAATTTGATGACACAAACACTCACACACACATCAAGTTTCACACTATTTTCCATTAAAGAGCTCGAAGCAGCTGAAAGTACTTTAAAAATAAAAACTACTTTTTTTTGAAAAAAGTACTTTAGTTCTGAAGATTGAAAAAAAAAATTTCCTCCTGTCGAAATTTTTTACATTAATTCCCGTCGGAATTCTCTATAAATCGAAATTATTATCGATAGTGGTGTCTACTCGGGAATTCCGGGCAGTTTTTCATTTAAAAAGGGGTTTGAATTTGGTTTTTTTTTTCAGAAACGAAACGAAAGCCTGGTCGCTTTTCCTGGATTCCAAATTTTCAAAGTTTCACAAAAAAGCGTAAACGTCACCTGTGACACTTATTATTATTATTATTGAAAAAGATTCCACACTGAGTCGGAACAGCGTCTTCGGAGTTAGTAATTTGCAAACGGAGTCGCGATTTTTTTCAAATTCCAAAACTAACCTCTGGGACTTACCGCTTTCCTTAATAAAATTTTTTTTAATTTTTTGGCTCTCTTATGATGCTTAGCGATGAAAAATAGCGAAACTCCAAAGAAAATCTTTTTTTTCACTTTTTTTCCAGCGAAAATGATTTTTCCCGGAACCGGGAAAAGTCGTCTACGTCACCCTGAACGCGCTCGGACTTCCGCGAAACTTTCGGGAAACACTCCCCTACCCCTTATAAGTCGGAATGTCCCACTCGAAATTCGGAGAACTAAATTTTTTCCAGTTTTAGTATTTGAAAAAAAAAAAAACACTTTTCGTCATTTTAAAGGGAAAAGTCTATTTTCGAGTGAAAACGGAACAGGAAACAGGTCTTCTGCGTTCCGGAGAGGAAGAGCAGCTCAAGCTACGAAAAAAAATTCGGTTGCCGCCTCCACAGTTTCGCGGTGTGGAAGTCGCGAGGTGCAGTGCAGAACAAACTCCCCCATTGCCACCAAACTTTCGTAAAATGATGTTATCTATTGATAAAAGTGATTCTCTTAGTAAAAAAACGAAATCATTATACTTCTTCTGTCGGAAATTCGAGTTTATGTCCGTTTCCAGTCCAAGTTCCAGAGTGGAATATAAAAGAATACGAGCGCATTTTTTTGGAAATCGGTATTCAGACTCTTTATACATATATTCCGTCTCTTATTCGTTGATCAAATAGACGTGTAAATTTCGAGGAACACGGCCTCCGAACCCGTTTTGTACCCGTGGGCTGGGTCCGATTTTTTTTTCGTCAAAAAAAAAAAAAAAAAAAAAAAAAAAAATTCACGTTCGGAACTCGTTTTCGAAACGAATTCGCTAATTACGAACCGATTTCTTTCAAATCTGGCATTTAGTTACGTTTTGAAGAGCTCTACAAGAATACATAAAGGTTTTTAGAGGGAATTAAAAATTACGAAATTGGGTCTCCAAAATAAATGGATTTCTGAAATTTGAAAAAATTTTCATCTTGACTTTTCTTAATAATATAAGTGGGATTTCTTTATTATTCGAAATTATTATCGACAGAGGTATCTACTAAGTAATTCCAGGTAGTTTTTCACTCAAAAATAGATTGTTATATTCAGACCGGAAGAAGATTTTTTATGAAAAACTTGGAATCCCTCTTCAAAAAACTGTTCGAAACACGTTATTTTTAATCGTTCCTCACCGGACACTTATTATTATTATTATTATTGAAAAAGATTAAACACTGAGTCGGAACCGCCTCTGGGGAATTAGTAATTTGCAAACGGAGTCGCGATTTTTTTCAAATTCCAAAATTAACCTCTGGGACTTACCGCTTTCCTTAATAAATTTTTTTTAATTTTTTGGCTCTCTTATGAAGCTTAGCGATGAAAAATAGCGAAACTCCAAAAAAATCTTTTTTTTTTTTTTCACTTTTTTCCCAGCGAAACCGATTTTTTCCGGAATCGGGAAAAGTCGTCTACGACACCCTGAACGCACTCGGACTTCCGCGCAATTTTGGGGAAAATCTTCCATACCCTTTATCCGTCGGAATGTCCCACTCGAAATTCGGAGAAATAAATTTTTTTCCAGTTTTAGTATTTGAAAAAAAAAAAAAAAAAATACTTTTCGGGAAAAGGGTATTTTCGAGCAAGAACGGAACAGGAAACGGGTCTTCTACGTTCCGGAGAGGAAGAGCAGCTCAAGCTATGGAAAAAAGCCTAGTTGCTGCCTCCAAAGTGGCGCGGTGTGGAAGTTGCGAGGTGCGGGGCAGAACTAAGGGCACGATATCCACCAAACTTTCGGAAAATGATGTTATCCAATGATAGAATCGATTCTCACAGTAGAAAATGAAATCGATATACTTCTTACTTCAGAAATACTAGTTTCTGTCCGTTTTCGGAAATAGTTCTGGAGTGGAATAAAAAAGGGGAATAAGAGCGCATTTTTTGAAAATCGGTATTCAGACTCTTTATACATTTATTCCGTCTCTGATTCCTTGATCGAATCGAAGTATAAATTTCGAGGAATACGGCCTCCGAACCCATTTTGTACCCCAGGGTCGGGTCCGATTTTTTTTCGTCAAAAAAAAAAAAAAAAAAAATCCACGTTCGGAACTCGTTTTCGAAACGAATTCGCTAATTACGGACCGATATCTTTCAAATCATGCATATAGTTACGTTTGGAAGAGCTCTACAAGAATACATAAAGGTTTTTAGAGGGAGTTGGAAATTACGAATTTGGGTCTCCGAAATAAATGGATTTCTAAAATTTGAAACAATTCCCACCTTGAATTTTCTTAATAATTTCCGTGGGATTTCCTTATAATTTGAAATTATTATCGAAAGAGGTGTCTACTAAGCAATTCCGGGCAGTTTTTCATTCAAAAAGAGTTTGTTAGATTCAGACCATAAGTAGTTTTTTATAAAAACTGTGGTATCCCTCTTCAAAAACGGTTTGAAACACGTTTTATTTAATCGTTCCTCACCTGTGACACTTATTATTATTATTATTGAAAAAGATTCCACACTGAGTCGGAACCGCCTCTGGGGAGTTAGTAATTTGCAAACGGAGTCGCGATTTTTTTTCAAATTCCTAAACTAAACTCTGGGACATGCCGCTTTCCTTAATAAATTTTTTTTTTAATTTTTTGGCTCTCTTATGATAC
Organism: Nephila pilipes; assembly: GCA_019974015.1. NCBI lineage: Eukaryota > Metazoa > Arthropoda > Arachnida > Araneae > Nephilidae > Nephila > Nephila pilipes. The sequence continues at coordinate 4,336 of BMAW01053596.1, read as the reverse complement.
TCTTCGATAAAAAATAGCGGAAACTCCAAAAAAAATTTTTTTTTTCACTTTTTTTCCAGCGAAAATGATTTTTCCCGGAACCGGGAAAAGTCGTCTACGACACCCTGAACGCACTCGGACTTCCGCGAAACTTTCGGAAAACACTCCCCTACCCTTTATAAGTCGGAATCTCCCACTCGAAATTCGGAGAACTAAATTTTTTCCAGTATTAGTATTTGAAAAAAAAAAAAAATACTTTTCTTCATTTTTTCCGGGAAAAGGGTATTTTCGAGTGAAAACGGAACAGGAAACAGGTCTTCTGCGTTCCGGAGAGGAAGAGCAGCTCAAGCTACGAAAAAAAAACCGGTTGCCGCCTCCACAGTGGCGCGGTGTGGAAGTCGCGAGGTGCAGTGCAGAACAAACTCCCAAAATGCCACCAAACTTTCGTAAAATGATGTTATCCATTGATAAAAGTGATTCTCTTAGTAAAAAACGAAATCAAAATACTTCTTCTTTCGGAAATTCGAGTTTCTGTCCGTTTCCGGACATAGTTCTGGAGTGGAATAAAAAAAGGGGAATAAGAGCGCATTTTTTTGAAAATAGTTATTCAGACTCTTTATACATTTATTCCGTCTCCGATTCCTTGATCGAATCGACGTGTAAATTTTGAGGAACACGGCCTCCGAACACGTTTTGTACCCGTGGGCCGGGTCCAATTTTTTTTTCGTCAAAAAAAAAAAAAAAAATCCACGTTCGTAACTCGTTTTCGAAACGATTTCGCTAATTACGGACCGATTTCTTTCAAATACAGCATTTAGTTACGTTGTGAAGAGCTCTACAAAAATACATAAAGGTTTTTAGAGGGAATTAAAAATTACGAATTTGGGTCTCCGAAATAAATGGATTTCTGAAATTTGAAAAAATTCAGAAATCCACTTGACTTTTATTAATAATAATTCCCGTGGGATTTTTTTAAAATTACAAATTATTATCGACATAGGTGTCTATTAAGTAATTCCGGGCAGTTTTTCACTCAAAAAGAGATTGTTAGATTCAGACCTTAAGTAGCTTTTTATACAAACTGTGGAATTCCTCTTCAAAAACTGTTCGAAACACTTTTTTTTTAAATCGTTCCTCACCTGTGACACTTATTATTATTATTATTATTGAAAAAGTTTACACACTGAGTCGGAACCGCCTTTGCGGAGTTAGTAGTTTTCAAACGGAGTCGCGATTTTTTTCAAATTCAAATACTAATCTCTGGGACTCTCCGCTTTCCTTAATAATTTTTTTTTTTAATTTTTTCGCTCTCTTATGATGCTCTTTGATAAAAAATAGCGGAAATTCCAAAAAATTCTTTTTTTTTTCACTTTTTTTACAGCGAAAATGAGCTTTTTATTTGAAAAACGTGGAATCCCTCTTCGAAAACTCTGTTCGAAACAAGTTTTTTTTAATCGTTCCTCACCTGTGACACTTATTACTATTATTATTGAAAAAGATTCCACACTGATTCGAAACCGCCTCTGAAGAGTTAGCAATTTGCAAAAGCAGTCGCGATTTTTTTCTAAGTCCAAAACTAACCTCTCGCTCGGACTTCCGCGAAACTTTCCGGAAACACTCCCCTACCCTTTATCCGTTAGAATGTCCCACTCGAAATTCGGAGAAATAAATTTTTTCCAATTTCTGAATTTTAAAAAAAATTTACTTTTCGTCGTGTTTTCCGGTGAAAGGGCCTTTTCGAGCGGGAACGGAACAGGAAACGGGTCTTCTGCGTTCCGGAGAGGAAGGGGCAGCTCCCGCTACGGAAAAAAGACCGGTTGCCACCTCCACAGTGGCGCGGTGTGGAAGTGGCGAAGTGCGGTGCAGAACTAACGGCCCGGTTGCCACCAAACTTTCGGAAAATGATGTTATCTATTGATAGAAGCGGTTCTCACAGTAAAAAACGAAATGAAAATACTTCTGTCTGAAATTCGAGTTTATGTCCGTTTCCGGTCCAAGTTCCAGAGTGGAATAAAAAAGAAGAATACGAGCGCATTTTTTTGAAAATCGGTATTTAGACTTTTTAATACATTTACATCACGAATCCTTGCAGTTTTTGTTCATGAATTGTGTTTCGAACAGCGTTCTCTACTAGTAAGTGAAATTTCACTTTTTTCCATTAAAGAACTCGAAGCTACTTCCGGTGTGAATTCGAGAAACTAAATATCGATAGATCCGTTGGAAACTTGGTATTTCACTCCGTCTCGTTTTCCTCTTTCTAATTGAGCAGGAAATGTCGAGGAGCAGAGCTTCGAAACCCCTTTTGTTCCCAAGGGCAGAGTGAGTTCTATTTTTAATTAAAAAAAATCCCAAATTTACAACTTGTCTTCGAAAGGAACTTTCTAATTACGTATGGATTTCTTTTAAATAAGGCGGTCGCTTATCTTTCCACTACATCTTCCAGAATATATAAAGTTTTTAGGAGACAGGGTGAAATTACCAATTTTGGTCCCCAAAAAGTACTTTAGTTCTGAAGATTGACAAAAAAAAAAAAAAAAAAAAATACTCCTGTCGAACTTTTTTTCAATAATTCCTGTCCGATTTCACTATAAATCGAAATTATTATCGATAAATGTGCCTACTCGGTCATTCCGGGCAGTTTTTCACTTAAAAAGGGGTTTGAATTTGGTTTCTTTTTCAGAAACGGAACGAACGTCTGGTCGCTTTTCCTGGATTCCAAATTTCCATAGTTTCCCAAAAGTGCGTAAACGTCAACCGATTTATTCGAAATTTCGTAGGAACACTCCCAAAAGAGTCTTGGACGATTCCTGTCGATTTCGATCGGATCGAAAACCGGAGAAGTACGGAAACCCAGGCTGGAAAGACGAGGTCTCCAATCTTCCCGCCGTCCTACCACCAGGGAAGCGGTCGTCTTTTTTTGTTATGCGAATTTGACCCATTAAATACGTACGGATTTCTTTCGATTTCGGAAAGGGGCCTCGTCACGAGTCCCTCTACAAGAATATATAAAGTTTTTGGAGGAGCGAGCGAAATTAAAAAATTTGTGCCCCAAATAAAATCGCATCCTTCTTTTTCGGTCCCGTTTTCCACACTTTTTTACAATTTTTTTTTAAAAAAAAGTTATCGGTAGAATTCCTTCGAAACTGAGGATTTAAATCCGTCTCTGATCGCTTTATCGAATCGACGTGTAAATTTCGAGGAACACGGCCTCCGAACCCGTTTTGTAACCTAGGTTCGGGTCCGATTTTTTTTTTCGTCCAAAGAAATCCAAGTTCGGAACTCGTTTTCGAAACGAACTCGCTAATTACGAACCGATTTTTTTCAAATGCGGCATTTAGTTACGTTTTGAAGAGCTCTACAAGAATACATAAAGTTTTTTAGAAGTAGTTGGAAATTACGAATTTGGGTCTCCGAAATGAATGGATTTCTGAAATTTGAAAAAATTCCCACCTTGACTTTTCATAATAATATAAGTGGGATTTCTTTATAATTCGAAATTATTATCGACAGAGGAGTCTACTAAGTAATTTCCGGGCAGTTTTTCACTCAAAAATAGATTGTTAGATTCAGACCGGAAGTAGCTATTTATTTGAAAATCGTGGAATCCCTCTTCGAAAACTCTGTTCGAAACAAGTTTTTTTTAATCGTTCCTCACCTGTGACACTTATTACTATTATTATTGAAAAAGATTCCACACTGAGTCGGAACCGCCTCTGGGGAGTTAGCAATTTGCAAAAGGAGTCGCGATTTTTTTCAAAGCCCAAAACTAACATCTGGGACTCTTCACAACATAGGATATAAATCCAAACAGAGGATTTATTTCGTGAAAGATGTAAGGACTTGGAAAATTTTCGGGACTTAGAAACTTTCTCGCCACTCTTTGGACTTTGAAAAAATTTCGCGAAACTTTCGGGAAACACTCCCCTACCCTTTATCCGTTAGAATGTCCCCCTCGAAATCTGGAGAAATAAATTTTTTCCAATTTTTGAATTTTAAAAAAAAATTACTTTTCGTCGTGTTTTCCGGTAAAAGGGTATTTTCGAGCGAGAAGGGAACAGGAAACGGTCTTCTGCGTTTTGGAGAGGAAGAGCAGCTCCCGCTAAGGAAAAAAGCCCGGTTGCCGCCTCCACAGCGGCGCGGCGTGGAAGTCGGTAGGTGCGGTGCAGAACTAACGGCCCGATTGCCAACAAACTTTCAGAAAAAGATGTTATGCATTGATAGAAGCGATTCTCAAAGTAAAAAACGAAATCAAAATACTTCTTCTGTCGGAAATTCGAGTTTCTGTCCGTTTCCGGTCCAAGTTCCAGAGTGGAATAAAAAAGACGAATAAGAGCGCATTTTTTTTTAAAATCGGTAT
>BMAW01053589.1:0-14617 GCA_019974015.1 Nephila pilipes | reverse complement strand
TTTCCTCATTTCATATATATATATATATATATATGAAATGAGGAAAAATTATTTTCAATTTAGGTTAATGTACTCATAGTCATTTAAATAGCGATCTATTGACAAATTTGAACACGTACTTTATTATTGAAGGCATTTCACATTTACAGATCACAATTGAAGCAACATAAACTCGCCTGTTATTTAATCAGAAGCAATGCAAACAACGATCACATATAATAAACTTCATTTTCAAACAAACAATTATTTAAGAAATTGTTTCATTTCAAAATGTATTGATATTTTAAAATTATTTCTATTTCTACAAATTTCACTGTCTTAAGTAATTTTTTCTCAATTTTTGAAACATTTCTATTTTAAAATTTAAAAATGCGTTTCATGATTCTGAACATAAGTTTATTTATATATACTTACAGTTATTTACATTTTTATAAACTGTGTCTGATGTAAACTTCAAAAAATCATAAAAAAACAGTTTTATTTAATGTTGTGGATTTAAAAGAAATGAAAAATATATGTAAGTCTTTATTCCATTTACTTAACTACCAAAAAGAAGCAAAATTACGAAAAAGATTTTTAAACCTTTTAGAAACTTTTAAGACTTTTTTTGGCCACGAAAAATAGTTTAAAGGTCAATGGAATGATCTGACACGCTATTAAGAAATTAGAATAATTTGGTAGTGATACAAATTCGTTACACATATTTAGAAAAGTCATATAATTAAAATAAGAACATATACCCTTTTCGATACTTTGATTATTTTAGTGTTATATCTCCTTTTAAGGAAAATATTATGTTTTTTATTTATTTTTTCTAATTCCGATAGCAACGGATATCTCCAGGCGTTATTACTTGTTTCTTTTAATTTATCAAATTAGATAAGATTTCCTTTTGAAATCCATCTTCAGAACTGGGCTATATTCTTAGTATTATTATGTTGATTTCCAAGTTAGATTAAGTGAATTTATGTCTAATTTCCTATCCATGCAATTTCATGAAAATGTCATCTTGTATTTATGGCAAGGGAGATTATATAGAAGTTGTAATAAAAAAAGTTAGAGAATTCGATTCAATTCCTATAAAATGTCTATAAGAAGTACCACACTGTAAGGCTTAATAAATTATAAAATTATTCTTTTGGAAATAAGTTTATTTTTACATAACTTTCAAGCTGTCGTTTCTTAGCTGTTGAAACCCAATTAAATTAAATTTAAAAATAAAATTTTTATAAAGTAAAGCTTAAGAAATATTACTGTTTGCTTATCATATTTTTAATATCGAACATATCAAAGAAAAATTATATTTTTTATCCTACTTCCTTTACTGTTTGAACAAGACATCAAAATACAGAAAACTAGTGTACAAGTTTAGCGATAAGTTAAAAATTTCAGAGACAAATTTCTATCTGTAATTTCACATTGTTTTACCAAAAATTTTATAAATTAGGTATATAGAACTATCGTACCATTTTTTTATATTTGTATGCTTGACGTCAGTAGTAGTATTGAATAGCGAAAAAGATTATAAGAATATTTCTACATGAGCGTTAGAGCACAACTCGTCCCTGCATTATCCACGAAGAATTAAGTTTGCCTATCTCTCAAAATTATAACAGAAATACAAAATAGTAATCCACTTTTGGCTTACTAAAATATGGGCAAAATAGTTTGGAAAAAAACATAAACATTTAAAAAGAAGGAATATTCAAATGGAGTACAGTTCTCAAGCAATTATGCCAATTATACTAAGCCAACTACGTTTTCAACGACAGAAATTTTATTTTGTGCAAATATATGATCTCCTATGCGAAACGTAAATGTTCATCATTTCCGTTGCTTAAATTCTAATATTTTTACATAATGTTGCCAAATATATCACGTATTTAATTGTATATTTTATAAATGTTTTTACTGTGAAAAATTAATTATGTATAAATATTTCTTTCATTTCGATATAAGAAATTTTTTATAATTGTTTTTGTCCAAAATACAATTTATTTTCTTGTACCTTTGTCACAGTATACAAGTATAAAATAAAATGGCATGTTATTCTTTTTTTTTTTGTTTTATATTCTCGGTTTAAAACATTCCAGATAATTTACCTATATATCATTTTTGTTTGAAAAATTTACTGAATAACCGGTAATATAAAATGTTGGTCAATTTGCAATAACTGACACGAATTAGCGTGAACTTATTTCCATATTTAAATGAACTCGATATAAACGGTTTATTTTCTGTGTCACATTCTCTTTAAAATAGTGACAAATCACTGTTATGCATTTTGTGTTTTAGAATATGTAAAAACGTGAACACCTCTTGCTTCAGTGCAAAGAACCTTCAGCAAAAAATATGATGAGAATAACTGAGCATTTTGTAACAATTTGGTCAATTTGAGAGCACTATTTGTGTAAAAGAACGAGACATAATCAGCCAAATGCTTCGCATGATATATTGAATAACATTTGAGATTGTTTGCACTTATTCTGCTAAAATCAATACGTCCTTCAACAGTTTGGAAAATTTTCCGTCACTGAACACGCCCGAAATCAAATCGTGGGCTTAAGTCCTAAGGTCACAATAAACCCATCGTAAGGCGAGATTGATGCACATTAAATATATAAAGGGTGTCCCAAAATTAAACGCAAGATTTGAATTTGCCACCATTCGCGCAGTAAAGTGTTAGAAACCCTATTAAAAACCCATTTGACACCTGATAGTTACGGGGTAGTAAAAATGGAGTTTTACACTATAGAACAACGTGTTTTCATTGTAGAAAAATATTTTAAAAAAGTAATAAAAAAAAAAATTAAGTCAGTTCCTACTTCGGTCAACAAGGAATTTTTTTATTTTAGTTACTTTTTTATTAAATAATTACAATTAATATAAATATGTATATACATATGACAAAAGCACAATATTAAGTGGCAAAAGAGTTTTATTTTTCCACGCTTCGTCACTGACGGTATTTATTCCTAAATTTATATCCTGCTCAATATCTTATATAAGAGACATTTTTTTTCTCCCATATAAAACAAAAAATTATTTATTTGAAAATCAAATAAACAAATTTTAAGCTTCGACGAGATTTGAACCGAACTCATGAAGATTCTTCGCCGTCGCTCTACCAACCTTGCCATCGCAAGACAAATTGCAAAAGAAAGTCTTGCCATGTAAAATTTTCTAACATAGTAGAAGCTTTGGCTTGTTTCTTAATTAATCCGGTAAATTAAATGGTTGGAATGTAGATCAGCCCAACCACCGTTGGCGATAGGAAATATTTGACGGCGTTTTGTCTAATGTGGTTACCATGTTCCGTCTCGCGGACTTGACGTTCAGTCAAAAAAAAAAAAAAATCGCCAAGTTTGGCAATTTTTGAAATCACGCTAAGTGGTTGGGGTCAACTGCATTTTCGCCAATTAAATTTAATTATTGAGTTAATATTTGAAAATACTGTATTAACATTAATTGTCATCCACTACAAGTTTAAAAGAAATAAAAAGTATGAATAAAAGTATTTTATTAACGATAGAGAACTTGAACAAGATATATAAATTTATATAAGGAGAGTGTGAGCTAATAATAGGAATTTAATAATAATGAAAGTATTGTGGCCACAGTTCGAAAATTTCGTACAAATTATGGTCGGAATAGTGATTCATTATCGTCAAATGTGAAGAGAGTAATTGAAAATTTCAGGCAGACTGGATCAATTGATGATGTTATACACATTGTTCGTCAAAACACAAGCAAATGTTAATATCGAAGCAGTGTGTGAGATTGTTGGGGAAAGTCTAGGAACATCAATTGGGCGTCGTGGACAAGAATTGCAAATTTTAGGAAGCTCTCTACAACAAATACATGTTCAATATTTGCATCTCCATGCTCAAAAGCTCAATTGACACTAGAACTGAAGCGTAATAACCATGCACAGCTAAGAGTGCTCTTTGAATGGATTACTGAACATCAACAAGTCATGTGATTTAACACCATAGGGTTTCTTTTTATGGGGTTACTTGAAGTCAAAGACCTATGCCAAAGCGTACATTGAAGGAGAAAATGCAACGCTGATTAATCAACATTTATCCACATTTATGCAAAATGGTCATAGAAAATTTCGACAAATGAGTGCGTATGGGTCAACAAAGCCGTGGAGGTCACTGACCCTATGTGTTATTCCATACATAGCCCTATCATGTATACTTTATGATTCAATAAAAAAATAACAATTTAAAGAACAAAAACTGTGCTGTTTATTTAGTTCAAATCTTGCGTTAATTTTGGGATATCCTTTATAAGGTCCCTACCCATCCCGTAGCCGTGGTGTGGATGTTTGGAGAGGGAGATGTCTACCCAGGTATCGTTTTCAGCCCTTGATCGAGGTTGAAATTAAGAGGTCCATCGCCAAGAGCTCTCGAGTTACATCTCAATGCGACTTTAAGAAGTAATCACTTTTAATTAGAATTACAGATGCAGTAAACCATTATAATAATTTCAGGTTCTTTCCTTTGAATGATTACTTTAAAAAAAAAAGGAAAATAATAATTTTAGGTCGTTGTTCCTCTACCGTGAAAACATTATTTTCATAAATTCCAGCAATTTAATTTCTGTTACTAAAGAAGACATTTTTAAAATAGTCACGAAAGCATAAAATCGTAAATTCCTCATATACATAGCTATATCTAAAAATTTTTAAAATCTCCAGAAACAACACTTTTCTGTTACATTTTCAAGTATATGTCATTATAAATGCATTGAATAGTGTATGATTTGTTTCTAAAGAGCCAAATCTCTTTTGTCATTAATTAAGGTATCCGTACACCTTTAAAACGTCATTTTTGTCAAAATTTTCAATTTTCTAATTTTAACATCAGTTTAAATTTTAAACCTTTTTCTTTCTAATAGTGTTTGAATTTTGCTTATACCTTATTTAGAACTTAAGTTACAGGGATTTGAATTTTACTCGTTAGCTGATTTTTGAAACCGGAAGTGCATTTCTGCAGACAGGAAGTTGGAAGAAATGTTTGTTTACATTTTTATTTTTCGAAATATCTTTTATATGTACAATGGTACAAAATAAATAAATTTTAAAACATGAATCTGAATTTTCAGAATGTTTGAAAATACATTTGGCAACAGGTTTTTAAATACATTTTTATCTTGAATCTGGCAAGAAAAGAGAATCGTTATTGTTTGTTTACATCTGTTTTGGTTTCTGTTCTCATTCTTATAAGTTTCTGATTAAGATTGTTTTTATTGTTGAAAAGCTCAATTTTTTTCGTTTAAAATGGGAAATTCAAAAAGGAGAATTAGTGTTAAAAGAAAAAGACAATTTCGTGGTAATGGTTTTACCAAAAATGATAGCAAAAATAGTACTGTAACTGCTAATGCCAGTGCTTCAAAATTGAACCTTTCTGCCATTCTAGATGAAGAAATTGCTGAATATGAAAATAAACCGCTAACCGGCAACAGAATTATTGACATAGAACTCCTTCTATGCTCAATTTTACAACTTTGTTGCCCCAAATGCTTCCACGATGGTTTGCTGTTACATGAAGACTCGAGGTATGGATTGTGCTCAAGTTTTGCAATAAAATGTAAGCATTGTGACTTTTGCACAGGATTTTCCAGCTCGAAGAAAACATTAAACTATCCTGAGATAAATGCAAGATTTGTTTATGCCATGAGACAAATTGGGAAAGGTTTTTCTGCTGCATATAAATTATGTGCAACATTAAATTTACCCAGGCTCAGTAAAACTGCATACACCAATCATGAGAATAAACTTATGTCTGTGATTTCAGAAGTAAGTGAACTGTCGATGCAAAAGGCAGCTAAGGAAGTTTTGAATATTCATTCATCTAAAAATAAATTAGCTGAATGCGGTGTTTCTGTCGATGGAACATGGCAGCGTAGAGGTTACACTTCTATGAATGGGTGTGTTGCTGCTTTGTCAATCGACACTGGCAAAGTAGTGGACATTGAAATAATGTCATCATATTGTCCGACCTGCAGAAAGCTTTCGAAAATGCCTAAAGGTATTGTATCCGAGACGCTTGAAGCAGATCATGTGTGTCGAAGCAATTTTAAAGGTTCCTCATTAAAGATGGAAGATGTTGGCGCAAACAGGATCTTCAAATGATCAATTGTGAAACGAGGTTTGAAGTATTCACACTATTATGGAGACGGGGATTCTAAAGGCTTCATCAGCGTGAAAGACACATATGGAAAAGATAGCGTAACTAAACTGGAATGCATTGGGCATGTTCAGAAAAGAGTAGGTGCGAGATTGCGCAAACTGAAATCCAAAAATAAAAGTTTATCTGGTAAAGGTAAACTTACCGATTCGTTTATTGACACATTGCAAAATTACTATGGAATTGCTGTTCGAAGTAATGTAGGCAATCTACTCAAACTTCAACAGAACGTCATTGCGGCCTTGTACCACTGTGCATCGAGTGGCAAGAAACCCATGCATGGACAGTGCCCTATCGGGAAAGATAGCTGGTGTTATTATCAGCGAGCACTGTCATGCGGCAAAAAGCCCAAAGAAAAATATAATGGCTTATCCAATGATGTATTAAATTTAATTAAACCTACATATTTAGAACTGTGTTCTAAAGAACTTCTGTTAAAGTGCCTTCATGGTAAGACACAGAATGCCAATGAATGTTTTAATGGCATAATTTGGCAGAGGGTACCGAAAGAGGTTTTCGTGTGCCTTAAAATTTTAAAATCTGGTGCATTGGATGCTGTTATGCAGTTTAATGATGGGTACAAGGGCTGTGTTGAAATTTTAAGGAAATTAAATGTAACGCCTGGTTATTTTACCTTAAAATCTTACAAACACCTTGACAGTTGTCGAATTTTTGATGCTGCACGTCATTCAACACCAAATGTAAAGCAGCGTCGAAAAATACTCAGAGCTCTTAGGAAAAAAAAAATTTATGTATTAGAAAGCAAAGAAGGTGTTATATATAAATCAGGGGCATTTTAAATATATTTTATTATGTTTATTATTAAAAATTGCAATTGAAAGTTTGTTTTTGATTTTTCTCAAAATGAGTTTTCTTGACATATTTACATATGGCAACGTAGATATCAGAAACAGTTATGAACCAAATTAATTGAAATTTTGCAAGTGTCTTCCTTATACAATTTTTAAGGACCCCTACCACTTTCATGATTATAAAATTGATATATTTTTAGTAACAAAGGTGTAAATCATGTATTGTTGTAACTTTTTTATGATTTTTCATTGTTATTTGACTCGAAACACAATAAAAATTATTGTAATAAGATTTTCATCATGAAAGTAGTACCAGCCCCAAAAAATGTTATGATGAATAAGATAAAAGTTACAGAATAATGATATTTTTGTTTACTTTTGAGTTATGAGCGTTATTCTAATAAACAATTTATGTACTATTTTCACTATGTTTTTCACTCCAAAATTTTTTTTTTGATTTAAAAGCAAATTATTAAATGTGTTTTTCATAGTTTTAGGTTATATTTTAGCATAAAAAAGTATTTTTATAACAAATATCAATGTATTTCAAAAAATTTTCTTCGAAGGTGTACGGATACCTTAAATCCAATACTTATTTCGAAACTACGTTTTTGAAGCAATATATAGGCATACGTGAAATACTAATTCTTTTATAATTTAATTTTAACGATGCAATTATTCTAAATCTTGACAATGAATAATAGAAACAATTATATATTTATTCATATACAATGAATAATAGAAACTTTTATTTAAATTCGTATTATATTCCTCGAAAATTCTAAAAACGGGTTTTTATTCAAATTATTTCTCTCTCCAAGTTAATATATTTACAACCTGAAATAGTTTGTATTAAAACTTCATTCATTATTTAGAACAAAATAGTTTCCTCAATAACGACATTCTTTAGGACGAAATAATGAAGCATGCTACGTGCAGTTTGAATTTTATTGAAAATAATCTGAATTGGAAAGGTTTCTCTTTTGAAAGAGATTTCGAATGTAGTTTGTATCTGACATTAAATAAATCGCCCATTTCCCTCAAATTTTCGAAAACGATCAGTTATTTTTATCTTGTATTTGTTTTGAAATTCACACACACACATTTGCATCATTTATGCATATTTAATTTCAAAAGCTGATTTTAATAGAATTTGCAATTATTCTATCAAGAAAACTTTCCTTTGAAATTGTCACTGATTTATTTGCCCTTCTGTTCTCGAAGCCTTTGTCTCGGGGCTAATAAATTCCTTTTAAAAGAATTTTTACTTATTTAAAAGACAGTTTAAAAGGAAATGATTGCCCCAGGAGAATTAGATAAATAAATGATTGTAAGATATTCAGAATTAATTTTCGTACAAAGGAATTGGTATAATTTTAAAGAAAAATCCAAGGAGAAGGTGTCTGCTGCAGCCTAGTGGTTATACTCGCAAACTTGCGGCCGGCGTCGTTTCCTTTTTGTCATGAGTTCGAGCTCTGCTTCCGTTAATGACCCGCCGAATCTCGGAAATTATGTACTTTAAATCTGCCGACGTTACAGGTCCCCCGTTCGCGTGGTGTGGAAATTTGAAAGAGCTAAATTGTCGTCCTCGCAAACTGATTTTCGTTGTTAATTACAAGGTTTGTCATAAATTATCTTCCCATTCATTGTAAAATGTTTATTTCTTTGTCAATGAATGGTAAATGAGGGGGTGATTGTTTAAAGGAAGGCCGGTTTATTGTTCTAAGCTCTTTTAGGTGAGTTCAATCCCTTAGGCCTCTGCAAATAGCACTCGTTGTGTTTCCAAAGATGAATTTAATAAGCAATCAACTATTGTGAAGATGTGTGTGTTTTTTTAATTTAAAAGGATTAAATTTCAAATAGTATAGTAAAATCTTCAGTTCTATACATTTAAGAACATCAATTTTGAAATAAGATAAATAAATTTAGTCTTTAAAGAAAAAAATAGGCATTAACTTGCTGTTAGATTTTCGAAGAACAACAGTAGTTGTGATATCATCTCAGTTATTTAGATAAATTGAGCTTGTGTTGTTCATAAAATCCTTGGAACCGGTATTGATTCAATGCATGCTTGGCCATCTCGTGACCCGTGGGCCGCGTGTAAACTAACAAATTTATTTCAGTGGTTGATTTCTAATTTCCTTATTTATTTAGAATTAAAATTTTATATTTTAGTCTTCATGTGGATTAGAAATTTGCTTACAGAAAACTCATCCTATTCCTCAGTCAGAATTAACAAAGGAAATCCATTTACACATTTAACATTAAACTCGGTACAGAACTGCCAGAATCCGTTATTGTATATAATTTTAAATGTCGTGTGAAACACACTCTAAGATATATATGCACCTTATACAAAGGAACCAGTGGAAAATAGGTTAGTAAATTTTTTTCATATTCTTCTATTTTGCATTCAGTATCTTCTTTACTCTTTAAAACCTTGTCAACCTTTCCTTCACTCCGTAGCATAACAAGCACTACGCATTCTTGATTTGTTTAACCCGTTTAGTTTTTCTTACATTCTATTTATCGGGATACTAAATCAGAATTTAACGTAAACCAAGAGTCAAAATTCAAGAGGTATCGTTATTTTTGTAATAAATATTATAATTCAAGTTTTGAATCTGTAGTACATATTTATGTTCGCTTCTCTCTGTTTATAAAAACAACTATCTCTAAAACGGACTGTTTTCTGTATTTCTTTGCCTTGGTTTATTTTTCTCAAAATTCTTTTTCGCACGAATCATTATCTACATGCAGTGGTAGAATTTTGTATAATCCGTACATTATTTTGTTTTCACTTCTTTAATCCTTTAGGGCACGAAGTCAAATTTTACACTTTTTTATGATAAAATACATGAAAAAAATAATGTTTCTATCCCCTGTAAACATTATTTGGTCATTAAAAAGATTTAGATCAGGTTTTTTTTTCCTAGATCATGGGACCGACTGTGATGAAACTGAAGATCAAGGTCTCAAAATTACTATTCAGTTCAAAAGTAATAGACACAGGGCGCCATCTAGATATAACACATCAATCAATAACTCCCGAGACTAACATTGAAAACAACATTTTTTTTGCAAAATTTTTTTTTATTCATCAACATAACACCTTTTGTTAATCACCTTTTAGGGTGATACAATCGTTCCAACGCTTTTCCAAATCTTTTTTTTCTTTTTTTTTCGCAAGAAATCTTTTTTGTTGCGAGTAAATAGCGATAAACAGCTTTCTGAATCATCGACTCGTTGCTGTTTTTGTTCCATCGAAAGCAATCGCGGCACCCACTTGGAAAAAACCTTTTTCACTTCACTTCAAAAAACCTTTTTCAGTAAATACACTTCCATATGATACCTGTGTCATCTCAGCAATCTCACGGAGCTTCACTTTACGATCTTTCATTATAATTTTTGTCACTTCACTCACATTTTCCGGTGTAACGGCTTCCACGGGTCCACCCGAGCGTTCCGCGTCATTTGTGTCGGTACGACCACGTTTAAACTCGGCAAACCACCGACAAATCGTTGCTTTTGATGGACAAGAGTCCGGGTAACATTTTTCAATCCATTGTTTCGCTTGCACGGTGTTTTTACCCATTAAAAAACAATGTTTTATCAGAACACGAAACTCGGTTTTTTCCATTTTTTAAACAAACTACAAAACGACTTTACTCCAACCTCGATAACTCAGCTGTTTCTGGTCCGATCGACTTAAAATTTTGACACGTTTCAAGCAAAGGTTCGTACCTTCAAAATTTTTCAAATGTGTGACTTATTATAGGTTGAGGTACTTAAATAAGATACACAAGTAATTATCGATAAATTAATTACCACAACTACATAATACTTATATGTCATATTAATGGAAGTATTATTACTCAGAACTAGTACAAATTTATATATTATTGTACATTTTGAAAAGTTAATTGTATACCTTTTAGTCAATCTTCAAATAAAAGTTAGATTTAAAAATGTTCTTATTTATATTTATTTAATTTATTTTAGTCTAAAAATTTACGACTAAGAAAGGCAAATAAATGAGCTGTACGAGAGTGCAAGATTTCGAATGAATTGGACATTGTTAAGTATAAAACTTGGTCCCCATACCCTGAAGTCCACCAGTGCTTGATCATACCATAGCATTATACAGAGCGTTTCGAAACTATGGGCAGGAGACATGGTGTCGTACAGTAATCAGGAAAAGACCATGTCTCTTGAAATCCCCGATAAAAATGACGATGAGTGTGAAAATTCGCACAATATGCTTTCTATTACAACGCCGTCTAGTGATACACCACTTGCTCTCCGCCTATGTATTGTGTCGTTAAAATTGCTTATTTAGATGTTTTCTAATCCCCCTAAAATTTTTGGCCATGAGTTTCAAAACACCATGTATTGTCATCAAAGTTATACGTGTATGAAAAACTTCAACTCAATCGGATAATAGAAAGCAGGTCCAAATTCGAGTACAAAATTCGAATCCTGGATAAACATACATACATATGAACATAAAAAGTTAAAGAAAAGCTTCTAAAACGGGTAAGTACCAGTTACAATGCTTGTTCTTGATAACTAAATTGAAATAAAAATCCAAAATAACTTTTCAACAATGACATACATATTTTGTATTAACTGCATTAGTAAAGAAATTCAACAATATTTCACCACTTCCTATAAAAAAAAACCCCTCGAAGACGTAAAAATATTCCTTTGATTTTACCCTTCCACATTGAATAACTTGATTCAATAAGTAAAATTTCGATTTAAAAATCATTTTTCTCAATGCGATTCTTTGGGAAAAATATTTCTTCCGGATATCGTAGCCCACTTTTCGTTCAGTTACAGAAGGCGGAATCTCTCTTGAAGTTCAACCGGCAGAAGGTATAAACATCCTTCACAAAATCAAATTCTCCCACGAAACAAAATTTTATTAAACTGGTATTCGATCAGATATTCCAGTCACGAACTAATATCGTCTCTGAAGAAAATTTTTCATCCCTATTCCTTCTTACGGCTTTTGAATTTTCTAAAAATGGTAAAATGGGAGAACTTGAAGTTATATTCATCGGTAAAGAAATACTAATTTAAAGAAAAGAGATTAAAAATGAGGTGCGGTAAATACCATTAAAGTGAATTTCAGGTATTTGTTTTGTGACTAAATTGATTTCCATTTCCTGTTTTCCTTTCCTCCTTTCTAAAAAGAGTTCCACCGTCTAAATTATAAACTTATATATCTTACGTACTTCTAAAATATGAAAATGAAATTAGTTTCTATTGACAGTCCTTACTCTTTCCTATTTTAATTTTATACTCATGGAAGATGAAAACACCTTAGAGAAATTCGGAATGGAAGAGAAGGAAAATTTATCATTTCAATTTTCTTTCTTTGTCAATAGATCATGGTACCAAATTCAATGTCTTTAAGCATTATTAAATTTCAACCACAGTTTATGCAACACAGAAGAAACTAAAACCTTATTGTTTCGTTTTGCTTCACAAAAAAAGTATTATTTCAATTACAGAACTTTTTATTGTCTTAGATTACTTTAAAAATATCTTGCGTTAATTTTGTCACAAGTTAGTTTAGTGATTGAAGTTAGGTTCCGGTCTGCTGTACACACACACAACACACACACACACACACACATGTGTATATATATATATATATATACAGAGAGGGAGAGAGAGGTTTTGGAGCTAATTCTGTGCAATTTCTACTTTGGTCTTTAAATCAAGACTATTTTATCTATTTAAATGCAAAGAAAGCTCATCCAAAGGATAATAAATGTTAAAAGTGTCTATGGAACTGCATTTTATTTCAGCCTTTGAAGATATTTCAAAATGATTTCATGCAGAAAATACTACAAACATACGAGGAGTGGTTATTAAATACCGAGATTTAACCTGTAAAAAAATTTACTTTCATGTCATATATATTTACTTATTATCAACTTCAATATATACCCTCCAGATTTCAAAGCAGAATTCACTTCAGGAAGCTAATGGAAGTCACATGGTACAATATCCAGCGAATGAAGCTAATGGTCTGACACTAGGATGCGGTACTTGGCGAAAGTCATGTTGACAGACAATGTTAACCTTTTGAGTACGGCAGGCCGATCTACAGGCCAAAAGGAATATACCCTTAAAAGCCGGCGCTGACCGATGTAGCGGCCAAGCCGTGCTTTCCCCTGTAAACAGCTTTCGAATCAGCATGAGGCCTATTATAGCCCCGGAACATCATCTGCTTGACCGGTTTCTTTTGTATTCAGAAGGGAGGGGGTAGAGTTTCCTCTTTCACCCTTACCTAAAAATCCCTCTTTTTTCCTTCATACTCAAATTCTCACTAGCGGTGAGTGCATAGTTATTTTTGTAAGTGATTTTGTCATCTCGATTACTTAATCATTTCATTTTAAATTAATTTGATTTTTTTTAAAAAAAATGCCTAAACCTAAAAGAGAACTTACCACGGAAGAGATTCAGAATATTTTAGCTGATTTAGAGACGAAATTTTTGATGATTCTGATTATGAGTTAGAAAATGAGGAAGATGATTTAGATCAATCTTTAAATCTGAGTCCAGAGGTTGAAGATGAGGTTGTCTCCGAAGAACAAAATAAAATAATTCGGAACGACCCACAAATAATCCATAAAGCGACAATTTTACCTTTTACAGGAAATAATGTGATAAAAGGAGCCGCTGTAATGAAATTATTGGATTAATATGTTGAACTTAAACAATATTTAAATATTTGGAAATAAATTTTTAATTTCTAGTTCCACTTTATTATTAAAAGGTTCCACTTTACTTTATTATTCAAATAATAATATATATAAATATTACTAAGAAATATATGTTACAGAAAATTTTTATTTCCAAAGTTTATTCAAAAAAGTGTTATAACTTTAAGTGGTGATTTTTTTTTTATGATTTTTATTTTATTTTTTTCATACTAAAGAATATAATTACATATTTTCATAATGAATGTTTTTTTACTAATACACGTATTGCTATGCATTTTGCAGATTTAAAAATACCTCAGTTCTACATTTTTATTAACTTTTATACCTGTAAAACTACTTAAAATATATTTGTGGAGAATTTGAAGCAATTTTTGCATTCTGTTTTTGAAGAAAATTTGTGCATAATTACACAATGTATTGCTGTACAGAAGCATATTTTTATTGTTATCTTAAGTTATGCTTATTGAAAAACAGTTTTTAAGAATTTTATATCGAAACATCAAAAAAACACCTTTTTTTTAATCGTGTATAAACAACAAAAAAGAAAAAATATTTGCAACAAAAAAATTACAGAAATATCTGTTATAGAGTTTTAAAACTGTACATTGTAGTCTTTCGAATTTATAAAAGCAAGAAACTAATTCTGACATTTTTTTATTATGACAATTGATGTATAAAAGTTGAGTCTTCGAAACAAAAACTATTAATTCCGATATTTTTTCTTTCAAATTTGTAGGAGACGAATATTACAAATTCTTTAGCATAAGAAAAATTCCCCGATTTATACAAAAACCTTAGAAGCAAGAATAAAATTTTTGCTTTTGTTATATATTATACTTTAAAAGTTCTACAGTGTTGGATTTCCTGA
>BMAW01053584.1:0-37926 GCA_019974015.1 Nephila pilipes | reverse complement strand
GTGTGACATCACACTCTCTCCCTTTACAAAATGAACGCCCTCTAGAGACAGGCTCTAAGTAGGGAAGTTAACACTACTCACATATTTGAATCTTCATGTCTTTGAATTTTTGTAAGTAATTTTTATATTTTGATTTGTTGATAATTTTTAGAATTATAGATTTTATTTTTGTAGATTTTATTGCTGAACTTTTTTGCATTTTTTAATCATTGAACTCTTTTGTAATTTGGATTTCCCAATTCAGCCTACCAAGAATTATAGATTTTATTTTTATTTTTGTAGATTTTATCACTGAATTTTTTTGAATCCTTTAATCATTGAACTCTTTTGTTATTTTGATTTCCCAATTCAGCCTACCAAGTCGCAAAGGGGGAAGGTCGTACCATTAAACTAGTTTAACCCCGCTTATTCGGTCTTCAGCCCGATATTGCTTTTTGACTTGCTGGGTTCCATATTTTCGTTTATTTTTCTTTTATTTTTACATTTCTTTCTGGATTTTTGTCTTTTTGGATATTTTAAATTATTCTTTCATAAATTTTCAGTATACACACACACACACACACACACACACACACATATATATATATATATATATAGTTTTGGAATTTTTTTTTTGAAATTTCTGCAAACCTCTCAACATTAACAACATAATTAAAAAAGTACCAGACCTATAGGTATTTCAATTCATATACATACTTAATTCTTAGGAAGTGTTACTAACCACGCGATTGCAATTATTTTTAAAAATAAAATTTTCTTAAGCACTTGAAGTCGACTTTATTTGATTTTCGTCAAAAGTACTTACTTTAATCTTTAAGTTATAAAATTTGACTAAATATGACTACCTCAAAACTTGCAATCTGTTCCACTCTGAAGGCATGGTGTACAGCTTAGTACATATGTGTACAAAATTATATTGAACTTAAATGGATTGATTAAGATAATCCTGCTATAACAAGGGATGAAATGTAATTATTCGTATGTGGAAACCTAAGATTTGTAAAAAAAAAAAGATATTTTGAAATATGAGTCACAAGTTTCATTTAATTTAGGACGATTGTAGCGGCGATGTTATGATTTTTTGTTCACGAATTATGATGAAAATTTCATATTACAAAAAGGACTGCCTCAATGTATTTAAATGTTGATGAAAGTCAATATTTAACAAAGCAAGGAAATTTCTCCATTTTTATAGATTGTTCCTACTTTTTACTCATTTTTGATTATTAATTTTTTTCTTATTGACATTAAGCTTCTTTCTACATGATTTTACTGTTGGCAGTGATTAGTTTTAACTCTCTAAATATCAAATATTGTTCATATTTGTACACTTTAATAATCCCCAAAAAATGTCAGTTTCATTTAATATGGATAATAAACAATTAAGAAAAATTCTTAACTCGCAGTATAGCGATCTGAGCTCTTAAGTGCTATGGCTGTTGCCCAACAAATTCTTCATTCGAAAATATTTGTTACAGAGACACAATGAAATAAATATTCATGAGAGTCTTGAGTTTTAACATGAGGGTATTTCACAGGAAATTCTGATCACAAGAAGTCATATATACTGACTTGATAACAATAATAATGTTTCAAGGCAGTCCTGGGGACTTTTATCATGGAATAACTTATTCAAAGTTTTATCTCTATGATATACAGAAAGATAGGGAACTCTCTATGTTTTAAGGAGCAACGACAAAAAATGCTGATATTACAGCAGACTACGCTTTATTCATTTATGCAACATTACTTCAAATCGTAATCACAATGTAGTTTTACAATTTATTTATTACACTGTCTGTCAGTTTTCATTTCACCCGGAGTCCATTTCTTGTATATTTAAGCTTACAACTCTTCCCCACTCTCGCATTTCTGTTTTTGTCCAATACATTCTAATTTTGATAACGAGTCTTTTAAATAAATTCGTTTTACAGTAACAAACATTTCGAATCTATGTCCCCATTGTAGTCCTTGTACAGCTACATTTTTTTTTTTTCGATGTTTCAAAAATATACTAAACACTTACCGGTTCTATGTTGTACTAAGTTGTTTGTTATCTATTGATGTCTGTTTTTAGATATTGCACACACAGAACTATTTACTAATAAGAATCTATAGTAACAGGTCAATTGAAAAGTTCCCGGTCTGACGCATAGATGGCGCTACAAGAATTAAAATCATAAGTTTTTTAGTTACCCATCACCCTCAAAAGATGCGTGTATAAATTTGACAGCTGTCGGATCATTAGTTTGTGAATTATAGCATTTTGAGTGAAGCAACTTTTGTTATTGTGAAAAAAATGGATAAAAAGGAATTTCGAGTGTTGATAAAATATTGCTTTTTGAAGAGAAAAAATACAATTGAAGCAAAAACTTGGCTTGATGCCGAGTTTCCGGACACTGCCCCTGGAAAATCAACCATCAAGGATTGGTATGCTAAGTTTAGACGTGGTGAAATGAGCACGGTGAACGCAGTGGAAGCCCAAAAGAGGTTGTTACCGAAGACAACATTAAAAAAATCTACAAAATGATTTTGAATGACCGTAAATTGAAATTGAATGAAATATCAGACACTCTAAAGATATCAACTGAACGAGTACATCATATCATTCGCGAATATTTGGGTATGAGAAAGCTCTGTGCAAAGAGGGTGCCGCGCGAGCTCACTTTTGACCAAAAACAACGACGAGTTGATGATTCGGAGCAGTGTTTGAAGATGATCAAGGGTAATAAACCCGATTTTTTGCGTCGATATGTGACAATGGATGAAACATGGCTCCATCATTTCACTCCAAAGTCCCATCGAAAGCTATCCGAGTGGACTGCACACGATGAACCCGCTCCAAAGCTTGAGAAAAAGCAACAGTCGGCTGGCAAGGTTATGGCGTCTGTGGTTTGGGATGCGCATGGAATAATTTTCATTGACTACCTTGAAAAAGGAAGGACCATCACCAGCGAGTATTACATAGCGTTATTGGACCGTTTGAAGGACGAAATCGCCGAAAAACGGCCGCATTTGAAGAAAAAGAAAATGCTGCTTCACCAAGACAATGCACCGTGTCAAAAGTCAGTGTAAACGATGGCAAAAATCCATGAATTGAGCTTCGAATTGCTTCCTCATCCACCGTATTCTCCAGATCTGGCCCCTAGCGACTGTTCTCAGATCTCAAAAGAATGCTCGCTGGGAAGAAATATTCGTCGAATGAAGAGGTGATCGCCGAAACTGAGGCCTATTTTGAAGCAAAGGACAAATCGTACTACAAAAATGGTATCGAAAAGTTGGAGGGTCGCTATAATCAGTGTATCACCCTTGAAGGGAATTATGTTGAATGAAAAAAACTAATTTTGCCAAAAAAATGTGTTTTACTTTGTTAGGCCGGGGACTTTTCAATTGACCTGTTACTATCCTGTGCGATCTACTAAAGCAATATAATTCGCAATATCATTTACACATTTCTTTATTTGTCAAATATTCTTTGCTGCATCAATCATTAATGTTTCTCCAACTCAAGCATCGGTATTCTGAAGTTTCTTTTCTTGAAGAAATGATGTAAGTTTGGAAAGATAGGGATTCAAATTCAAGGTAAATAACTCGAATGGAAAATGCAAACAAGCATTGTTTATCGGCAGTTGGGCATGATATTGTCAATAATTTAAAACAAAAATGCTTAAAGTAAGAGAGTGAGAAAATCATCGTTTATTACGTAGAAAATAAAAATTACCGTTTTAAAACATTATTTTAGGGATGTAATATTTTTAAAAAAAATGATAAAATTTCCACTTTCAATGCATTTTTTTTACTTCTGGATTTTTTGTTAAATGTTGAATGTGTTTAATATCACTCTATATAGAGTTTATTTTATGTAAAATAAAAATAATGATTGTTTTATTATCTTAAGATTTAGAGCATTATTTTAAAATCATGTAGAACATTTCAATTTCTTAAAATCAAAATACAGTTTTTCAACCTGGATAGGTATCAGCTCGATTAGTTCACCTTAAAGGTATGTATTGATACTGAAAGGGTAATTAGATGAGCAAACATTTATCTTCCTTTTCGTGACTCAGATCAGTAGGCTGCAAAATTATCCAGGACTATTTAATATTCAATATATCAATGTATATTTTTCATAAAAGTTAGTATTGTGTACTAGAATATCATTCGTTTAAATGGAACAATTATGAAGTTAGCTCAAACATTTACAAAATTCATAGATGATGGTAAGGGAAAGGGATACTGTATCACAAAGTTATGCTGAAAATTGAACATAGTGATGAAGAACGGCAATTTAAGGATTCCTTTTCTTCTTGTGCTGATAATTCTCTTCACCAATATAAAAATACAGCTCTTTACCTTTCATTATTTTTCTTTCCATTAATAATATTAAGCAATGATGTGTCTAAAGCTTTATTTTATGTTCAGATGCGTATGCGAATCTAATGCTAATATTATAATACATTAAAAGAAATAAAAACTTGAATATATAAGATACATTTATAAAAAAAAGTGAGAAAGATAGAGATCAGTTTCGCTAATTTCACTTTCAAATGCGTTGATTTTCTTTTCTTTCAATGAAGTTGTCTAAGAATTACAAGTATTCAAAATGAACATTAATTAGTGTAAAAGTAAGCGTACTTCCAAGTCCTAGTCACAACAGAATCAAGCTAAAATCAAGAAGAGAAAAAATATTTTCTTGAAATTCTTAATGATTCAAGCAATATATTCTAACATGTAAAAAAAGTTCTCAATAAAAAGTTCTCAATAAAAATAATACAAACGTGTTATTCTGTCATGAAAATCAATTATTAAATCGAACAAAAGAAATTAGTACATTATTAAAGAAAATAACATTATTCTGCTCGGATATTAAAATAAAATCAGACGATAAACTATTGAATTAAATATATCAGCAAAATAAACATAACTTGAGTGGACTGGGTAAGTGAAATTGTACGAAGCATTCCATTTTTACATTTTTGTATGATTAAATAGATTAAACTGTTATCCTTCCAACAATGTATCACAACTGTTTAACAAAAAAAAAAAAAAAAAAAAACCCGAAGTGTTCGAATTTTTCATTCTTTCTTAGAGTACTTCACAGATTGTTCTTTTTTTTAAGAGCTAACTAATGTATGCAAACCTCTCTCATGGCGTGGCATCTTATTTAAGGCTTTACATATATTATTATTTCTGTTTAACTTCATTAATTTCCTTACGAATGAAGAATTAACTACAATAATGTTAGTTGCAATTATTTAATGCAGTTTTTAACTTTTTGTATTTTTCTTTGAGTGATTTTTAAACATTGAGAATAATAACCTTTATTGTTACATACTTGCAAAGCTATCAAACTTTTAAAATATTTTTTAAGCATTTTGTCTAGCCCACTTAGAATGTACTGTATATTCTTTAGGAATAGTATTTTACTGGTATAAAAGAGATAGTTAACTTATTTAGAATCTCATGAAATAAGAGTATATTTAAAGACAGTAAAAGTGTTAGAAAGTCAAGCATCTGTGATATTGAGACACGAATTTCTCGCTAAAAATCACACTCTAGATCCACATTGGTTGAACAGAATCAGATGTCAATGATATACTAGAATTTTATATTTGTACATCAAGTTCCTCCTTGTGCCTTTACCAGCTTCACGTAATACAAACCCTTTGACATCAGTATCTCCCCTATACGTGAAAAAGCATCAGAAACCACATTATGTATACTTGAATTCAAACCTAAGATATGTACTAAACTACGACATATACTCCTTGGTCTCTGTTAAGAGGAAAATATTTAATCAGATTTTATATAAGTCAAAAATTAAAAGATTTATTGCCCATAAATATGAAGAACATTCATTATTCAAGCATATATTATGAATTTTGAATTGCCTACTACTCCGCTAACAATTCCCGATCATGTACACTACTGTTATTTTTAGCGTTATTGAATCTGCATGAAAAATTGGCTTAAGGTTCCATTCAACCTTTTACTGTCTGTCGCACCTCAGCTTCTTTAGGAACATCAGAAGCGTCGAAATACAATGAAATATCTGCTTCCAAATTCCCGTGCACCATAAGTGCTGCTTTAGCTAATAATAGTTTATTGCCCTCAGACGCTTTTATTGTAAACCTCATCCTACACGGGCGTTTTGTTTTTCTTGTATTTCCTTTCATTAAATTATATACATGGTTTTGAAATTCAGCGACTTTAACCAAAAAAAAAATGGCAATAAAAAAATTGGAGAAAAAAAACCAATGTTTTTAAAAACAACGTTTTTATATGGTGGCAAAGTTTATGAAAAAAAATATTGAAATATTAATTAAAACTGGTCGCAAATATCTAAATAAAGCATTGTTAGTCGAGTAAAAAACAATTCCCAAGGTTTCAGACCTCTAGCTTGATGGGTAGTTGGTTAAATTAATGATAGAAAATTTGATGACAAACTGATACGCACACAGACCGACACACGCCGAGTGAAATACATAAAAACGTAACAACTAACTAAAATTAATTTATTCATCCGGTAAATTAATGGTTGGAATGCAGTTTAACCCAACCATCCTTGGTGACAAGAATTATTTGGCAGTATTTTGCCAAATGTGGCTACCCTGTTCCGTTTCAAGGATTTAACGGTCAGCCAAAAAAAAAAAATCGACAAGTTTGGTGCCAATTTTTGAAATCGCGCCAAGTGTTTGGGCTAAACTGCATTTTTAAAGAAAATATTAGTTAAAACTTGTCGCAAATGTCTAAATATTGCATTGTTAGGCGAGTACGAACGATTCCCAAAATTTCAAAGCTCTAGCTTGATGGGAAGTTGGTTAAATTAACGATTGAAAATTTGATGACGCACTGACACACATACACCAAGTGAAATACATAAAAACGTTGTAAAATAAGCAAAGGCAAAAAATGCTTTAAACTGGACAATGCTTCGAATTGTGGATAATTTATCGAAACCTGTGCAAGAAGCATTATTCTGTCAGCATTTACTCTTCAACCTAAAACTGTTAATTGTTTGACACTAAAACCCCATTTCTCCACATTGACTATAGGTCCAATAATGTTTAATATGTCAAAAATATCTTCCAAATAACTTAAATGAGATTCCTCATTATCCAAAAAACATATCATTAACATGGAAAACAATTCAATCCCTGTAACCCACCATCAATAAATCACTGATTTGTTTGTGCAGCATTCTTTATTCTTAGCGGCATGTACAGATATTCGAATAATCCAAAGGAGTTACTACATCTAAATGAGTTGATAACCGCGTATTCCATAGGCATTTGGAAATAATTTCCATAGGCGTAATTAATTCCAATAATATGATTATAATATAATTATTTGAGTACATAAATTGTAGCAATAACGCATTTATCAAAAGATGTTGCAGAACTAGAAATCGAACGGATAAATATGTTTCAACACCGATTCCCGTAAGGGAAACATTTTTAAATGGTAACTTTAGAGATCCGATGATAACAAAATACACATAATGTATCACTGTTAGCTCTTAACCGGTATTCAATAAATCACACATACACTACTTATCCTGAATTAAAATCATCTTTTGAATCCTATTAGTGCGATTTTTAGTACAATTTACCAAATCTGGTTAGCATCCACCCGGTCACAAAAATTAGCCATACGTCCAAATTTAAAACATTTAGAACAATTCGGACTCTTTTTCATTTTTGCATATGCGGAGGATTTATGTCCTTAAAAATTGCATTTAAAACGTCGTATCCTAATTTTTATCTTTAAGTTCATAATTATTTCGATACTTTATTTTGGATTCACTTACTGGAGCACACATACTTGATTTTCATTTTTCATAATCTTTAAAAAGTTGAAAAGGAAACCTATTTTCCTGAAACTTCAGATTAATTCCTTTATTACGATTTGTTTCGCGATTTCATAATTATTTCTAATTTATCCTCTATTTCCCCTAAAAATTGCTACTTTCATTCCATCTTAATATGAATTGATATGCTTTATTTATCTCACATTGGCATTTTTTGAGCATGATTGTCATATTTACAAGAAAAATCTAAATTAAATGTGTGGAATTTAATGATCATTTATTTCAGAAACATATGTATCAGAGCGATGTTTGGATCGGTTTTTTTTATTAACTTCGCTCTGGAAGCAACAGTGTAGTTATTGGCGTCGCATCTCGTAATTTTGAACTTCAGCCAAATGACGAGTACGAAGCCTATACTGGCACTTCCCTCTCCAAACTTCCACACCACGCTAATAGGGTGTCTTTCAGCCTCCACTCATTTAACGAGCATTAGCCGCTGCTGATCTTTAGAGACATCAAGATTCGGACCCACTATTAAGCTAAAATTGCCTGTCGCGAGTCTGCGACCATGGCAACCGTGGCTACACGATGGATGTGTCAAATTATTATGTTGGACGACGAATGTCAATCAGGGGCTCCACCATGACGAACGTTCCACATTTTTTTTTTTTTATTTCCGTGACCTGAATAGTATTAGAGATTTTTAGAATGGCGTTTATACTTGAAAATATTAAATTTTTTAGTTTCTAATTACAGTGACATATCTGAAATATCAAAATATAATGGTTTATCTAATATTAGGCGAAATCGATCTTTGCCTTTAAGATAAAAGGAATCTGAACAAAATAGAATTTAAATGGAACTGATAAGGAGATACTAATGGAGTATTCAACAGCATGCAGACACATTTCGCCATTGTTGCAAGAACAGAAATTATAATAATCAGTGTATTAGGGCATTTAAAAAAGATTAATGGTCTTTATAAACGTATAACTCCTCTAATCTATTATGCATTATAAGCGGCTAGACACACCAGAAACCATTTATTTTGTGAGAAAAACAAGGCGAAAAACATAATATCACTTAACCTTTTTTATTTCTGCGGATCTTTACAGACTTATAGCATTTCCAGTCCATGAACCTGGCAAATAAAGTGGCAATGCAAGCTTAATCCTCCGTTTGACACAAATTGATTGCAAAACTAATGTTCTATGTATTACTTGGTAGGTTTTTCATGACCAAAGACATGGAAGGCAGAGTCATTTAACCTACAAAGACCAAAGAAACAATCTTGCTCTTACTGTATTTCCTTTCTTTCCTTAACGTTTACTTCACATTTTGTGATGCCTTAAGTTTATACATTTTATTTCAATTTTTTTTTCGACATATTAACATAAATCACTACAAACTCACTATTTATATGAAAGGGGTACTTTCTCAGGCTTATTATCATTTATTTTTACACTATATACATTGAGGTAGTATTGTACGTCAATGTTATGTAACAGCATTGTCGATATAGTTATCAGGAGATTTAACTGTAGCTAGAATATTTTAAAAATACCCTTGGTCCTAAAATTGAAATAAAGGTTAACTACGGTTTAATCTAGGACCGCTTCTCTATTCTGTATATCATTTACTACGTTTACAGTAGGATTATTTATCTGTTCTATTCTTCAAAACAATCAACTTAGCTATTTATAATTCTATAGATCTCATAACTCTGACAATCAAATCTAGATTTAACTCATTTCAATTAGAAAACATGCCTCTCAAATGTTGTATGTAATTAGCTACCTGAAGTGAAAATGCATGTATAATGAGTACATATAATAAAAAAAATGTATTCTCATTCTTAAGTATAGTGTAAATAAATACAACACACATGCATCTTAGCGTAAATGGTGTTTTAGATTTTATGATCAAGAACGAAAACAGTTGCATCAATTATATAATTATTTCTTTATCGAGTTCATCATGTCCATTCTCAACTATATAATCTTAGGATAGATTTATCCCACAATTTTATAACTTATTCACAACGATTTTCTAAATTAATAACATGTCAAAAACATTAAAATTTTAAAGTGAATTCTGAAACTTACTATGCCCTTAAGAAATATCGATTCAAATCTAAGAAAACAGGAAAGAATAAAAATTCTTTTTGCTTATGACAATGACAAAAGCATTGTCTGTAATTTCTTTACACTTTCCTACATAAATACATTTATTAATAAATCGCAATATCTATTTCTTCTAATACCTAATGTGTAAGAACCAATCGCCGACAATTTATTTTCTCTTCATAGAACCATGGCGACCGGGATAAGTATGATTCTGACAAATAAAGTAGCACGCAACTTTAATACCCCATCGGAGACAAATTTAGCTGTAAGGATTAATGCCCATTTCATCTCATTAGAGACGTAACTATTAACAAGGACATGGAAAACTGGAAACACAAATAAATGGTGGGTATTAAAGAACAATTTCACCTTATTTTCCTTTTTCCTTCTGATTCATGTTAAGATTTGTCTTACGAAATAGAATTCTCGTTTTAGTCATTTTTAATCTAAATATGAACAAAAAAAATAGATAAAATAATTTCAAGTAGGTCTTTTTGAAGCCTAATAAAATGCCCTTACTTACTTCAACTATAGGTATTTATAAAAGATTATCTCAAATTTTAAGAGCTACTGTCACAGAGGTGAAGAAGTTACAATTTTTTTGGACAAATTAAATTGATTATAGCACTTTTTTTAAGGTTTATAAAACTATAAATGTTCAATGCGACTATCAACAATAAATGAAAGATATCCAATCGTAATAAAAATCATCCCATATTTTTTTATTCAGTAGGGGCATTGTTACACATTCACAGTTGTAATTATTAGCGTTTAAATTTCAGCTATATTCACTGGTATTGGTACTGTAAAACATTTTATTTTTTAAGTAGTCACAAGGGAAAACACACACCAGGAAATTAAATTAGGGCTTTCTGATGAATACTATACTGATAAGGGACATGGTCGTCATCTATGAGGCCAATCCACCGTAATAGCAATTGGTCATTAAAATGTCCACTAACATATAGTATAGTATTAAAAATACTGAGAAAAAACAATTGACTTTCAAGCCATGTAAATCATGACTTGGTACACAATCTTACCAAAAACGTTAAAGAACATAGAATTAGTTTTGAAAATTTGCTCTGAAGGTACTCTAAAAAGACAAGTCCTCAGTATCTAAACTTGTCTTTAGCGATGAAAAGACTTTTCATACCAACTACAAGGAGTATTCAAATAAAAAGATACGAAATGTCGTAACAACATAAACGTTAAGATATTTGCCTTTCCACTATTCAAACGTATCGAGATATCTAGGGATATGAAAGGAGTCTCCTGCATAGATCGAAGCACCCACATGCGCAGGAGAGAGTAGAGGTTATAAAGAATGTAATCTAATTGACGCGGCAGTACATGTGAACCCATGATGGTGTTCAGATGTGTACTGTGAGACACTCTGACACACTACGCAGATCGATCGAAAACAAAAGATCGGGACTGCTCAGGGAGTGTGTGGTTCAGCTATATGATAACGCACATCCACACGTCTCCAGGGTCACACACGCGGAACTCGCCAAGTTTAAGTGGAAGCAGCTTGACCGTCCGCTCTACAGCCTGGACATGTCCACCTGCTACTTCCATGTGTTCTTCCCCTGAAAAAACATCTGAAAGGTGTGAAGCATTTCAACTGGGACGACGAACTCAAGGACACTGTGAAGGATTGGATCTCGTCACGGCCACTGGAATTCTGGAAATAAGAAATCTTTCGGCTCGTTAATCAATGGATCGTTGTGCTCAAGCCTGTGGTATATACTATGAATAAAACCTTCATTTATACCCACAGTGTCGTTTCGTATCTTTTCATTCGAAGGACCCATGTATAAGGTATGTTGAAATAATACTCACATACGGGAAATAGCAGATGTTTAATAGAATTTCAATTCGCCAAAGGTAAATGTATTCTAAGCCCAATTACAAATAAAAGTTTTGATCCATTCTCTTTTCCCGTGCTCAATGCTACAAGCATTAATTACTTGAATATTTTACAGATTTGGCCATTTTCAAATCAAGAATTAATAGCTGTGATTCTATTATCAGTTGTATATCTTTTTATTTCTGTTGGTAATTATATTGAACATTTATAATTTTAAATGCTTTAACTGTTTTTAATTCAATTTGCCCAAAAATTTCTTAACTACTTCAGTTTTGCAAAAATAACACTTTAAGGCTGAGATATTCATTTGCAATAATTATGTATTACTAACTTTTCTTTTAATAAATAAATTGATGTTGCAAGTATATAATATGACAAAATTTAAATCGAGTTCTCTATTGTTTTCTTATTTCTAAATATTTTACTATAATTGTGTTCTTTTGTTTTGATTCTAGCTTTTCAAATTCTAATTTTATTTCCTACAGTTAGCGTATGTAAATAATATTAAATAAAAAAGTTGACTACTTCTTCTAGTTTTATATTTAGGACTAAAATCCATAGCAATCAGGTGAGTGAGAGAGAGAATATAAAAATTATTGGCGCAAGAGCCAAATATAGCTATTCTGCGCCAAAGAAGATTTAACTCTGGTGCAAACGTGAAAAAATTGAAAAAAAATGATTGACAAGAAAGTGAGTCGAAAATAGAGAAGGATTGCTAGGCTACCCCGGGCGTGAGTCACCCATGTTTACCAAACACAGTAAACCCCATAAACAGTAAACTTTAACAATCGAAGTGAAATATTAGAGGAAATATGTGACAAGATTTGTTTGAATACTGATAGTCACACATATAATTCTATTTTTTGTTACATTTTAACTTCGGATTTGTGGAATCTATATTAAAATTTAACTCTGTATTACTGAGTAAATTCAGCTGCAATTTTCCTTCATTTTATGCAGATTTTTAATCAACTACTACAGTTTTACTCCAAACATGTGAAATTCCCGGCCCACAAAGAATATCATTGCAGTCCAACAAAAATAACGATAAATAAAAACTGAAATTAACTAAAAATATCATACCTTGTTGATTTTTTGAATTTATAGTTATACATCATATTTGATATTGAACTATAATATTCAGTAATGGACTATTGTAGGTTATGTTGAATCCATGCATCATTTCCACTACTAATAGCAGCTAATATTTTTAGCAGATACTAAAATGGTATTTAGAACAACAACAAAAAATAAGATAGAATGAGAAAAATAAAATTATTTGTTTTATGCTTATGAATACGGGCAATTATACTGTGTCCAGTAGATAATGTTAAAACAAATATTTTCTTAATAAATGCTTTATATTTATTCGTTAACGATTATGCGTCTGTTAGCTCCTTGCAATTTACATTTCTTTTTTGAAAGCACGTGGAATGAAAGGCAAAAGAAATATGTAGACGAACATCGTTATTTCCAAGAAAACTAAAAATTGAAGTATTTTATATGTAACTTAAAAGATAAAACAATCAGCATGATATGTAAGGATGTCACTAGTGTACCAAAATTATATAACACCAAACGTCACTAAAAATACAAGGACTATGATACAAATAACAAGCAAAGGTATACCTGCCACAAAAGTAATTTTCTAAAACAGAAGAGAGAGAAACTATCATCTATAGTGCAGCCTTCATTATTTTCACTGTAAGAGATTCAACCATGGTTGGATTTAAGGGGACTTAGTACCTTTGCACCTTCAAAAATTCGATTTTTCAAATTTCTTTTCAAAAAATAGTGTTGAATGTTAGGAATATTTTAAAGCAAACCACGTCAAATTCCGACAATTATTACGCCGAGTGCAACAAGAAATGTAAGTGTGTAAAGTGGCTTGTTCTTTGTAATGTAATGTAAAGAAATCTTTTTTTCTCAGTGTCTTATTTTCACACTTTCCCACAGGATTAAAAAAAATATTTTGCATGTAGAGCTTGAAAATTTTACATGAGTGTTGCACTTGTAGATCTTTATTCTGTGAACCTCAACTTTGTTAATGAGATGAATAGATTTTTTTATAGCATGATACATGAAAAAAAAAGTTACTAAATACAAATTTGATAATTTTTTTTTAATTTTTCAATTTTTTTAATGTAAGATAAATTTAAAATTTGAAATTTAGAGAATAAGGTCGCTATTTAGCTTTAATTTGGTATAAGAATTATGGTTCTACTTTACATCTTTCAAGTGTTATCTTGTGGGTAACATAAGGTAAGCTAATTTTTCAAATTTTGTACGCATATTTCATGTTGCTTAAGAAAATATACTAATTTAATAGCAAAACTTGACCTAATATTTTAAACTATATACTTTATTATATAAACTGGCAAAGTTTCATATTGAAATGAGCAAAAATTGTTCATTTATGATGAATCGAAAAAAGTTTGTCAAAATGTTCTACTTTAGATTTCGAAAGTACTAAGTCCCCATAAGTTGTCACCCTCATTTTCACCTCTGAAATTTATTTTAGGCGAGTCTTAATTATATTCTTCCTCTGACGATATGATTTTGCACTAGCGTTATTTAAATAAAAATAGCTGTCATTAATTTGTCTGCCTTGTAAATGCTTCACCTTAGAATACTTGAGCTACTTGAATGAACTTACATTGCATAAAGTATGACCTCATTAGTCAACGTGTTCCTATTTTTGGTTTCAAATTTCTAGAGTCCCGGATGCAATCACAATTGTTAAGTTCCCACTTCATATTGTGGTGCTTATTAGGACATAAATGAGGCTTGTTTTCACTAAATAATATTATCAAGTATTTTTAAATATCCTTTGCGATTCAGGGCTGTTTTGATAGAATTTAAAAAAAAGAACTTATAAATGTCTCAAAATTCGAATTCAGTAAATACTTATGAAATTTTTAATGAACCTTGCAACGGAACGTTGATCCAATAGTTAATCATGGCAATTTGAAGTACTCTTTCATCACGTAATAATAATTTTTATTATTATTACGTGATATTGGTATATTTCTTGATCTTAATATTAAACTGGCCTACACAATATTTTGATGAAAATTTATAAAATGTTATAATAATTTCATGAACTTAATTGATTTAAAATATTAAATAAGTTGGCTCTGAAAATCCGTTACAAGAGTACAAAAACATTCATTTTATTGGCTCAAAAGATTTCTATACATTGTTCTGCTCTTTGAAAGATTAAAGACTCGAAAAGATGATATAACTTAACCTCATAAAATTAAAATAATAAATCTCTGCACCAAAGAAGGATAATAATATACTTATGTAGAATCATAACTACAGAAAGGGGGTACATTGCTCGTAGTTTATTTATGTTTAGGGGTTTACTGAATTCAATGACATAAGATTTTTTAGTAGATGACATTTAATTAAACAATATATTATTGTACAGTATTTACAAAGTTAAAACAGAACTATTGGGCAAACATATTAAGAAGCTACCAAATCACTTGTCCTTCTATGTTGGCTGCACCCTCGCGTCTGCCGTTACTCGTGTGGGACCCTTCGAATGAGGTCGCAAAGTAGAGATTAAGTTCATGGTGCCATCTAGTGTTGGAAGGCGTCTCAAAAAGTAAGCATCCTACATTTATATGACCATATATTAGAATCAAATTTGGAATAAACCTGATTGATTTATTATTTAACCTTCTTTAATGGGAAACTGAGTAACACAGATTATTACCCCCTTTAAAATATTCTTTTAATTCATTAAATATCAAAGTGTTTCATTTTCCCCAAGAATTTTTCAACAATTGTTTATTAGATACTGTATTCTACAAAAATTCTTTAAAAGTAATATTATATAATCAGTTTATCTCGAGTATACTTTAGAGGCAATTTCTATGGCACACTTATTTTCCTCAGATCAAAAGAATAAGTTGAAACTCGTTTTTATGATTACGTGTACGGGCCGCGGTAGCCTAGTGGTCAAGGTCGTGGGCTGGCGGTTTTCGTTCAGTCGCGGGTTCGATCCTTCGCCGCCAAAGACCCGCCGTGTAGCCGGGGCTGATGCACGTTAAATCTGTTCGGGGCACAAAGTCCTCCCGTTGGCGTGGTGTGGATGTTAGGAGAGGGGGTGCCAGCTCGGGTGTCGTCCTCGTCACTTGACCATGGTTCAAAATTACGAGGTCCGTCGCCAATAGCCCTCGTGTTGCTTCTAGTGCGACGTTCATATAAACTAAACTAAAACTAAAATGATTACGTGTACTACACTGCATTATCATGTCCATTGAATTTGTGTAATAGCCCCGACCTCTTTGGCTAATGTTTCGAATGCTTAGTATTTTCTATCTTCTGCTTTTCCCTAGATTGGAGATTATATCTATGGTAGAAATAAATCCTAAGATTCCGAATTATTTGATTCAGTAAAACTTTCAATTATTTCATTTCGTTATGTTTTGTAAATATTTCTATTGAGGTCTTCCGTAGCAATCCAGAATATGTAAACATTGGACTCCGGTACCAATACATCGAGATTGTCCGCATGTTCATTGCAAAATGTTTTTGAGTAGCTTGAATCCTAAGTAATATAGTCTCATAGTAAAAATGTTAATGAAAAAATATCTTGCTAGCTAATCTGAGAATGATTTTTAATGAATGAATACTGTATACTATTGATTGAATATTGTATGCTGTATACTTAATGAATGAATAATTTTGAAGGGCAGGTAGCACAGAGTAACTACAAAAGACCTGTAAAACTTTCTAGAAGGATGTGGTTATTTGATTGATTATTTGTTTACATAGCACTTATAGATGAAACACGATGGCTATTGGTAAATGACCTCATAATTTGGTACCGGGATGAGTTAACGAGGATATCATGTTATCATCTATCCACTACTCACCAACGGGAGGACTTTGGGCCTCCATATATTTAAGGTGCTCCAGCTTGCTGCTCGTTAGGTCTTTAGTAGCATGAGGATATGAACTCATTAATCCTCGGAAAAATGAGGTGCACGAGTTCTCGATCATAATCAGATAATAACCGTGACCTTAAGTAAGGAGTGAACTCTTTAACATATAATAATGTTGATAGTACATTTAAACAATGCAATGAAAATTGCGGTCTTCAGAGTTACAATTTATGAATTGAAATCACTTAATTTTTTTCTATCATATTTCAAGGTTTTATGTATCACATATAACCCTTAGAAAGAGAGCGAGTGGTACCGCTGTAGTCTGGTATATTAGGCAACAAATTACCCCATGCTGGTTTGGGTCTCTTAAATCGTAATAAAAATAACATTGCAAAGAAAAACTAATGCATGTGTAGTATAAAGGACCTTAAGCCCTCACGATGAAATTTTGAGGATATCCAGAGTGTGGTGCAGGAAAACTGTCATCATTACTTGCCCTTGGCTGGAAAATTACTAGCTCCGTCATCAAAATTTATAAGTTCACTAGGCTCTAAATGTGATCCTAATAAACCAATTGATTGTCCCGAAACTTATGCCTGGTGCACTTTATTTGTTTTCAGCATACATCTTCTTTCTTAAGCTGTAACCCGTGCATGGGTCTAACCGAACTATTTCTGTTATTTATTTCATGACAACGCCTATAGGTTTTAATTATTTTATGTACACCTGAGATAGTTAAGGCCCCCGTCTACTCGCCATTTTGATTTCGTGGACGTAATGTTAATCCTATGGAATTTTGACTTGAATTCTCCTATCTTTAATATTTGATCTATTTGAATGCAATAAAGTGCATCCGAAAGAGCAAAAAATAATGAATGCTTCTGTGGAATTACTTTTTTCCTAAGATTTTTAAAAATATTTTTATTCTTATTTTAATTATTCGTTTTTGAGTTTTCCAGCCTTTAAAGAATATATTCAAATATTTTTAAAAATCTTAGAAAAAAAGTAATTCCACAGAAGCATTGATTATTTTTTGCTCTTTCAGGTGCACTTTATTGCATTCAAATAGATGAAATAATAAATGTGGGAGAATTAAAGTCGAAATTCCATAGGATTAACATTACGTCCACGAAATCAAAATGGCGGGTAGACGGGAGCCTTAAATATTTTTAATTTATAATTCTACTAGATTTGTAGAATTATCGTTTTTCTTTAACAAAATTAATTTTGACTCGATTGAATCAAATTAGTTTCTATCACTGTTACGCATAGAAATGCATATAAAATTAAATTTAGTGTTTGTGGATGGTCTGTATTTCAAACATATCTCAATGTCCCTTGACAGAGAAATACTTTTATCATTAATAGGTTTTCATTTCGATATGCATTATGTTTTATATAGTCCGAAAATGAATATATCGATTATCAACCTTTCTAATCTGATCCCTAAGGTTGATGTGTTAGGTGATAAACAAAATGAATATAGATATAATTTTATACTATAATGTAACTGAAAGGAATAGGAACTAGGCTTATTAATTTGCTGCAGCGAATACATATAAAACGAAACTTTGAGATGATCTGAATGTTTATAAACAATGACTGAGATAAGGCCTCTATGAATGTGTTCGTTATTTTTATGCATGTAAATACTTCTTATAATCAGAACAAGCTATAAAAATACATTTTTCTAAGAAAACTTCGATTGATTTGGCTTTATTAATGTCGCATGAGAAGCTACACAAAGACAAATGGCCTCGGACTTCATAATTTAGAACCTCGGTCGAGTGACGAGGACGACACCTATGATGGAACTCATCCTAACTTCCACATTACACCCACAGGAGGACTTTGAGTCACGACAGACTTAACATGCCCCAGTCCTGGCTACATGGTAAGTCCTTAAGGGCATTAGAAATCCATGACTCGACGAAAAGCACCAATCATGAGTCCTCGACCATGACCACGAGGATACCGTGGCCAAATGAACATAGAAAACCGCGGATTGAAAATCATAAAAATATTATTATGAGAATAATATCCTTGTAATAATGAAGCCAAAATTGGCAGTTGGAAAAAAAAAACACAACAACACAAAACAAAAACGGAGCATTTCAAAGAAAATACTGCAAAAAATTGTGGTCAAAATATAAATTGAAAAGCACAAACATGGTGCCCTCTATGATTATCTTTTTTTTACCCAAATCATGTAAATGTGTGCTATAAATCTTGATTCTTCGTAATTATTGTATCAAGAATAATAGTTATAAAGCGTAATAAAAATATAGTTTAAAAATTATATTAATTCTCGATATTTTAAATATTTCAAAGCTCTGATACTAATAAGAAATTAGAAAATTGCGAGGTGTCGCTATTAAATAATGAGACTGAAGCAATATAACATTTTATTATGATATAATATATATTTACTAATTATCACCTTCAATGTACACACCTCCTCTATTCCTGCAAAAATGCATGCGAATCTCCAATTTGCTTAAAACAGTGCTGGAAGTATTCTGTCAGATCCTTCAGGATATGTGAGTTTTCTCTTTCACAGCATAGACGGGCTAAAATATGGTTCCTTTTAATGTAGATTTCACCTTAGGAAACAGATAGAAGTCACTTGGCTCAAGACCTGGCGAATAAGGCAATGGACTAAACTTGGAACCCAGTACTTCGCGTAGAAACCACTTGGTAGACAATGTGGAATGAGCCGGCGTATTATCATGGTGGAAAAATTTGCTGTACAGATTATTTGTCAACTCCTACAGCCTCAGAAATCACACGAATAATTAACCGACCGTCAGATCGAACCAGATAATAGATTGTTTTTTTTTTTATTTTTTCATCTGTTTTTGACGTGAAAGGGCGACCCGGGTGGGAATCCTCTTCAGCGTTATAACGGCTATCTTGAAAACACTTAAACAACTCGAAAAACGTGCACGCATTAAACATTGTGATTGCCATATATTTCTTTCAATAAACTTTAAGTTTCATTAGAGGTTTTCTAGTTTCCAGTTAAATTTCACAATAACTTGCAACTTCCTTACCATTTTTCAGGCAAAGCAAAAAGAAAAAAAAT
Organism: Nephila pilipes; assembly: GCA_019974015.1. NCBI lineage: Eukaryota > Metazoa > Arthropoda > Arachnida > Araneae > Nephilidae > Nephila > Nephila pilipes. The sequence goes on along the minus strand of BMAW01053584.1, from coordinate 18,131 downwards.
AATGTGAACGAAGGCTACGAGTTCTCGAATTTGATTACAGAAACGAGAGGCATTGAATTCGAAAGAGAAGGCTTCATGCTAAATAACTGTGGGTTCCTAGCGTTTGGTGCTTGCGTATATCTTCTGTGGTAGCATCAGTGTTATTATTTAATAGTCATTCCTCTTATAGGATATCGAGTACATCATTCCATCCTTTTTATTCCTATGCTGTGTAATTTACTAAATGGAGCAATGTTATCCGTGTTGCCTGTGGTGCGATATGCGATTCACATAATACACTTAAATAAAATGAGAGACTACTACTTGAACTGCTTTAAATAAAATTTATTCTGGTGAAACTAATTAAGAGAGTTCTATTGGGCTAATTATTATACATTATTTGATTTAAATTCTAATGCCGTCTTTGCGATATGATCGAATACATCTGTATTCACGGAGAGCTCCATTTTGAATCCTGGTATTACTTTACATGCAGAAAAACGATAACAACGTATTATTAATTTCACAGCCACTACTTTGGTGTGATCTTCATTCTGTTGGTGTTTAGGAACTGTACTCATCATAGAGAAGCAAACGAGAAGAGTTGAGAATATTAATATATACATAAAACAGTTAAAATTTAATTTCGAAATCAAATAGCAAAAACATTTAAAACTAACTTCCTAATTTAATAAACTCAAAAATAAATTAAAAACATCTATATAAAATATTTGTTTTTACCTAAAACAAATGTAACATAAAGTAAATCTGATTGATCCATACCTACCAAACGTAACTTTTTTCCAACTGAGTACGAATGTTACATATTTGAATGCATTTCTGTGGAACAAATGTCTTATAAGATAAAAAAAAATGTTACCAAAATGGAATCTAAAGATTTATTGGCTAAAGATCTAAGTTGTTCAATGTTCTATAAATAAAATTGTTGAGCAATGAATGGGAAACATATAATACAGGTAAAATATGCTATAATAGAATGCATTCAAATAGTTTGTGAATTGGGAGTATTAAATTAAATTCGCGAAACAGCAATTTTGTGTGAAGTATCCTAATAAATATCTATTTCAAATACTGGATGACACGAGAGCTCTTTCTTCATGTCGTTACCCACTTCTAAGCATTAAATCACTATGTCAGTAGACAACTCATAAATAATGGAAGCAAGTAACGAGAGACAGTCATCAACAGCATCTAGGAAACGGAGAAACAGTCCGTACAAGAAACTTGCAACGATCGTACGAAGCAAGCGTGGAAAAGCAAATAAAGCGAAAATGTAAAGTTGATGATATCTGAAGACATGAATTAGCAGATAAGGAGAAAAACGGAAGGAGAAGAAAATCCTATTTTCCTTATATATCCTCATTGATATTTAATGGTTCTGTGTTTCGTGATCCGGGAGGCAAAGAAGCGAACAATGTGGCGAGGAGGACATTAGTCTTAACAATGAATGGGTTTCTTGATAATGATTATATTTGTAGCACCACTTCATTTGGCGACTAAGTAGCGTGAAGCTATTCCAAATCGCCAAGGATTTGAAAACAGAAAGAAAAGACTATTTGGTCAGTGGCGATTTTGATTTTGATGAAAAGTGCGATACGTATTCTATGGCATGAAACTCAATGAGTAATGTTTACTGTTAAGCGTAAAAAAAACGATTTTAGTTATCGTAATAAGCAAGGAAATATTAAAATTTCTATTTGATGTTTGTAGTCCATATATTTGATCAAAATTATAATATGGCAAGACTTGTTAATTGTAATATATTTAGGCGATTTTTCTTTACTTGTGTGAAAATGTTTTTCATTTCTAACAGAGTAGAGGAATTGTATATTGCTTTTTTTTATATATCCTAGGTGTGGATGCTTTTTATATATACTAGGTGTGGCTATTAAATAATGAGACTGAAGGTGCTACAGACGAGACTGACTCTGCAGCAGAAATAGTATCCGTGCTCCAAACGCCAGTGACTAACAGCTGTTTAGCATAAACCCTTCTCTTTCGAAAGCAGTGCCTCTACTTACTGTAAACAAATCCGTACACTTATAGTCTTTGTTCTGAGACCTTTTTTTTGTTTCCCCTGAAAAAAATATTAGAGAGTAACGAATTGGTGTGACATTTGAAATGAAACTTGGAAAAACTGATACAGAAGAATATGATTTATTGATACAAGCGTATGTGACTTAACGTGTATCACGTGCACGTGTTTTTGTGTGATATAAACGTTTTCAAGATACCTGAGAAGATTATTCACGTTCTTTTATCCTTTTAAAGTCAACCTCTGATGACAATATTGAATGCCATCTGTAATCTGGTTCGATCTGACCGTCGGTTAAGTATCAGAATTGGGGAAGGACAAGTGATAGGTTCTCCAGCTAGACAATGAGGCCGCTCATTCCGTATTATCTCCCTCAAGAGGATTCTAGACAAGAACAGCATCTCAATGTAAGACCCTCCGCCTAATTCAGCGGAATTTCATTCATGTGACTTTCATTCATTTTCTAAGGTGAAATCTGCATTAAAAGAAACAAGATTTAAGTGACTTTGAAGCATGAAAGAGAAAGAGTTAGGCGTCCTGAAGGAATTATCAGAAGAAGACATCCAGTACTTTTTGAACTATGGATGATTGGCATGGAGCGTTGTAGGGGTAATGGATGGGTATATATTGAAGGTGTTAGTAAGTCAATACGTTTGACATCAAAATAAAATGATTTAGCATCGTCAGTCTCATTATGTGATAGCCACACCTTGTATATACCTTAACAATGTTGCATTGAGCTTGTTGCACCATACTAACACATGGATCAATAAGTTCCGAGACTAACCCAGAGATGGCGCTCGTAGTAAACCAGTAACCAGATCTTTCTAGAGTACTAACCTTTGCTTGAAACGTGTCAAAATTTTAAGTCGATCGGACCAGAAACAGCTGAGTTATCGAGGTTGGAGTAAAGTCGTTTTGTAGTTTGTTTAAAAAATGGAAAAAACCAAATTTCGTGTTCTGAAAAAACATTGTTTTTTAATGGGTAAAAACGCCGTGCAAGCGAAACAATGGATTGAAAAATGTTACCCGGACTCTTGTCCATCAAAAGCAACGATTTGTCGGTGGTTTGCCGAGTTTAAACGTGGTCGTACCGACACAAATGACGCGGAACGCTCGGGTAGACCTGTGGAAGCCTCACATTTTCCGTTACACCGGAAAATGTGAGTGAAGTGACAAAAATTATAATGAAAGATCGTAAAGTGAAGCTCCGTGAGATTGCTGAGATGACACAGATATCATATGGAAGTGTATTTACTATCCTTCATGAAAAATTGAGCATGAAAAAGGTTTTTTCCAAGTGGGTGCCGCGATTGCTTTCGATGGAACAAAAACAGCAACGAGTCGATGATTCAGAAAGCTGTTTATCGCTATTTACTCGCAACAAAAAAGATTTCTTGCGTCGTTACGTGACCATGGACGAAACATGGATACATCACTACACTCCAGAGTCGAAGCGGCAGTCATCTGAGTGGCGCACAGCTGGCGAAAGCCGTCCGAAAACGCAGCAGTCAGCTGGCAAAGTCATGGCGTCAGTTTTTTGGAATACGCATGGCGTGATTTTCATTGACTACCTCGAAAAAGGTAAATCGATCAACAGTGATTATTATATTGACTTGCTGGTGCGTTTGAAGGAGGAAATTGCAAAAAAAAAAAACGATCGCACAGTCTCGGGACTTATTGATCCATGTGTTAGTAAAAGTACATCATGCACATGCTTAAAGAATTCTTGTAGGGATCAACTCATCTTTGGCCTACTCGATCCGGTATTTGATCATTCCCTGACCTTTACCTGTGAAGAGATGTAAAAACAAAGATTCCTCAAATTATCTTAAGACTACCGTTACTGTAAGGAAGCCACTTCCAGTGTCTAGGAATATGCTTCTGAAAATGTGCTAAACAAATTCAGTTTTGTATCCAAGAAAAGAGCAGAATATTTTGAACCTTTGTTGTTAGTATAATTTTAAAGTTTTTCTACGTCTTGTTAGAAGTAGTATTCACTACTAGCATAAAAATTGCTTTTAATTTGTGGTTTTTTCTTAGTAAATGCATGAATTATTGGCACTGGAACTTTTAGGACACCCGGTAATTAAGACCAAATAGATTACCTAATCGTATGTCAAATAAAAAAAAACATAACTTATACTATCAGGCATTTTTCATCACATTTTTATATCTTACATGATGATGAGGAAGACGATCGTTATATTACAATCAACAATAAAACTCATTTATAATTCATATAATGAAGTAATTAAATTTCTCATATAAAATTTTACTATTGTATAATTAGCTGTTGATATCTATTAGTTTTTTCCCCTCGAATATTTAAATTCGCTTACATTATTATTGTAAACATTTATTCCTTTATCCACCTATTAAATATTTTTATGCATTGATTTTCAAAATGCTAAGCTTAACAATTAGACTATTAGTTCAATCTAACCCTGCAACAACTTTGAAGAGCACTTTTAATTAAACGACATTAGTTCTTTATTCATCCACAAGTCTATCTTTGAGTTTAATAACATTGAACAGAAATGCGTTAGTTAATCACTAAAAAGTGATGTGTCATTTCTCCTAAAAAGACTAATGGTTCCTTCTAAAGAAATATTCATCTAAATATCATTTTTGAAACACAGCCGAGGGATCTAAAAAAAGTAAGTTGTCTGTTTCAAAAAATATCAAATAAATATATGAGCTTTTAAGAAAATAATGAATGTTATATTAGTAATGCTAATGTTGCATATCAATTATTTTAGTTACGAAGTATACATAATACATAGGAGGAAACATCATAAAGTTTTAATGATTATTTTGAAATATTCGAGATATCTAAATAAAAAAATTTCTGCATATAAATTGATATGCATGCACATAATGTTGTAAATTATAGCTATTAAGGTTCCTTTAGTTGGTTTTAAGGAGCAATCGGTTTAAGTAAGTCGCAGTATTTAATTTGAAAAAAATATTCGAAGTTATTTTTTAATTATTGCTGAAAATAATTGAGATCGAAACTTAATTTCTATTTATTTTTCTTAAGACGGTTCTGAATTGTCATCACCCAGCATTATAAAATTCTCCCCGTTGAAATAAATTTCAATTTGCATTGCTGATTTTTGTAAAGGTCTTTACTATTTATTCTGAAAGATTTCTGGAATATATGTAAATGAAGGAGCAGAAGATGCTTCCCTTCGAAGTCGGAAGAGATTATTAAAAATGTACTTCATTATTTTTACATTGAAATCTGTAAGCGACCCTCATTGGGAAAGTCGAAGAGATTCCTTAAGAATTTTAAGTTTTCAAATAAAAAATTTTCTCAATCAATTAAATATTTATCAGTATGCCAAAATAGATAACATAGTTTGGGATAAGGGCAAATAGGTTAATTTACCTCTTTAAAGCAATGAAAGTTTATAAGTTCGATCAACATTTGGTGCCATATATATATTTTGAATAATATTATTCCCAGATGTAAGGTATACTTCAATCCTAAGTTATTGATTTATCTTAAGACACTGACGAACTAGTTCGTGAACGTTGTTAGTCAATGAAATCCACGTAGGGAAAAAAACCTTGCATTGACTACACCACATCATCGTATTCGTATTACAGAACGAATGTTTTTATATGAAAACTTAGGCGAACCTACGATACAAGATACAGAACAAAATTGTAGTATAATATGTATTTTTTCTCATTATTCTGTCAAACTATTGGACTTTAACTTCAACCTACTGAATAGTCATAAAGACTCTTATGAAAATTTATAAGATGTTCTTAAACCTAATCTATATATATATAAGCGAAATACCACTGACTGACTCATCACGATATCTCTAAAACTATACAACCGATTGACTTGAAATTTGGTACAGTTACTCATTTTGCGATGTAGACGCTCACTAAGAACGGATTTTACGGAATTCTAATCCTAAATGTAATTTTCATCCGTTAATCTCTTCTTATCCATTGGTTATGTCATTTTTGGCGACTTTATCGCTAAAAATGATATGACCGACGCCAAACGGAATATATTTTTTTTATATATATACTGTGTATTGCAACCAATTCAGTTTACTTGGCGAGATTTGCGCGTGCGAAATGGAAAATACCAAATAATTTAATATTGATGCGCTGATGGAGGATGGATTTATCACCTAATATCTTCCACCGCCAAGTCGAAGCATTTCAATGACCTTGCATTGTGAATTTTAAAAAGCTATACTATGGTAACCCCAGCTGACTTCCGCCCGCTTTGCTCAGCAAAAAATAATTTTTTATTGTTGTGGAACCTAGACGTAAGTTTTAAATTTATGAGAAAAGTATTTTATTATTAATAATGATTGATAAATTACATTTGTAAATCTAAACGCAATCTTACGAAGATATTGAAGTTGGCTTTTAACAAATGAATAATAACGGTATGTTATTCATATCATTGATAAAAAAAAAATAAGTAGCTGTCAAAATATTTATTGCGATGTACGCATTAACTGTAACCTAATGTAAACATTTTGCAAAAGTTTTGTTTTTGTATTTTGGCAATTTTTAGTTTATGGTTTCTAGGAAATAAACGTTTTTGTTTTTTTAAAATGGCTGGATATCTTATCGTTTTCAGAATACAGAATTATTTTTAATGATATGATTTTTTAAGAGCTATTTTGTCTATTCAAATGCGGTTTTAGATATGCTGCTAGCGTAAGAGTTATCTCTATGTAAAAAGGATAACGTAATACGGGTGATTTCTTGCTAAATTTTCTTACTATACTTTATCTTTTTGTAAGTATTTTTTGTTGAATTTTTAAATAATTTGATTTTAAAAAATTAATTATATTTTTTAACTTGAAAAGTATTTCATTGTAGGTTAATACAAATTGATTTTTCTTATTTACTTTTCAGTTATAGTTTTTAATAATGGATGTTGAATATATTTGGATAGATAGAATACCTACTCCTTTCAAAGTTTTTAAAATTCTTGGCTACGGAGCAAGTTTATTTTCGTCTCTGTCTTTGCTGGTGTTCGGTGACATATCGATGGCGTATAAAATGAGAAATATTATCGTTTCTCACATGTTTAACAACTGGTATCGGTTTAAATGCTACACTCAAATGCTACCTGGCGCTCCTTATAATACTAACGATTTATATTTTACCGAAAGGTGTAAACCAAACACGTATGGATCTATTTGCGAAATTATGGCGGTGGCAGAGCTATTTCCCTATCAGTTCGAAGTGTATCAAGGCGTCTGCCTTATAGCTTCTGTTGGTGAAACAATTCAGAGGGAAAAAAAAAATTACGTTTTACGGGAAACTAAAATAGTGGACATTTTGATGTTTATATTGAAATCGTTGGATTAACAAATAGAAGTAAAGTTAATCTTGGTGATGATAATGTGAAACAAAATGAAGAAAATGTGTCTTCTTTAGTGTTTCATCCTCAAGAAAATGTATCTATGCTACTTTCAAAGACTCAATCAATATCTAACATTAATTTATCAAGTTCAAGTGAATAGATTATTATTGATATAATATCTCTTCAATTAAATAAAGGTAAAAAAAAGAGGAAAAATATTCACAAATTCAATTAGATATGAACAAGTAAGACACGCTGTTGAAAGTATACTCAAAGTCATCTTGAAATACATAGAGAAGTTGCTTCAAAATATACTAAAAGCCATCCTGAAGTACATAGAGCAGCAATACGAAAATACTTTTCTAATAACCCCCCTATGAATCAGGCAGCTGTAATTAAATGCAATGAAAAAAGATCAAAAGTTAAATTAGTGCCTTGGATTTCTAAAGCTTTGGTTTTAAATATATATAACAGATATTGACTATTTAAATGATAAAATCACAGATAAAAAATATCAGAAAACGTTTGTCCTGTTTGTAGTGCCATGCTTTAAAATTGATAGAAGAACCTCCAGGAATGTGCTGCAGCGGTGATCAAGTCCAAATTCCTGCTATTAGATCCTACCCTGAACCTTTGAATAGTCTTCTTAACCATAAGGATCAGCTTTCAGAATATTTTCTTTCTATAATTATTTTGAACCACGGTCAAGTGACGAGGACGACAACTGAGCTGGTACCCCCCTCTCCTAACATCCACACCACACCAACGGGAGGACTTTGGGCCCCGACAGATTTAACGTGCATCCACCCCGGCTACACGGTGGGTCTTTGGCGGCCAAGGATCGAACCCGCGACTGAGCGAAAACCGCCGGCCACGAATCCGAAACCTTGCCCACTAGGCTACCTAAAGATTGGTACGTCAATAATGTTGTTGCGTAATTTAAATCCTCCTAAATTATGTAACAGCACCAGACTCAAAGTGAAATCTCTAAAAAGAAACGTTATAGAAGCGACTATTTTTACAGGAAAGTATGAGGGTGAAAATATATTCATTCCAAGAATACCATTAATTCCATCAGATTATCATTTTGAATTTAAGCGTTTGCAGTTTCCAGTTAGACTTTGCTTTGCGATGACTATCAATAAAGCACAAGGGCAGAGTTTAAAATTAGCTGGTGTAGATTTACAAAGTGTCTGTTTTTCACATGGTCAATTTTATATGGCATGTTTAAGAGTTAGTTCACGTGAAAATCTAATCAACCTTCAACCAGAAAAACGAACGAAGAATGTTGTCTACAGAGATGTTTTGGAAATCTAGGCATATTATTTCATATTTTTCTAATATTTAACTATTTCTAAAATAAGAATAAGATAAAATAATAATGAATGTAATAATTAAGATAAATAAATATAATAAAAAATAAAAATGTAGTTGTCACCTCAAAAATTGCCATGCATTCAAAATAAAGACAATAGAAATGTAATACACAAAAAAATTGTTTCAACAGGTTTAAAAAATAAAAAAATATATATAAAAATGTATTTTTATTTTTATGTTGGCAATTTTTACATGGTTTTGGCCTACTGGGGATCCGCCATGTAGAATAATGGGAACACATCGCACTACACACTACCTCATCGATTATGCGGAATTCTGTTCAACGACAGATTTACGGACTAAATTACATTTTCATTGATGAATTATTAACACTTAAATACTTTTCTCATATGTTTGAAAGTCATGGATAACCATTATTACAGACAATCAATTTCTAAAATTTTTAAATTCAGATTATAATTAAATTTAAAAATTGAAAAATTTCTTGATATTTTACGTATAGGTTCCAAAATATAATATTATCGTCTGCCCAGCGAAGCGGGCGGGTATCAGCTAGTGATATATATAAAAGGAAATTATTACACTTCTTAAAGACCTCGAAAGCCTCTTGATAGATGTTAATTTTTACAATCTTAACATTTTAGAATTGGCTGATGAAATAGGACTTGTTTCTCTACTTTTAATAAAAAAAAAAGTTCGATTATGTGTGAAGTTCTTAAAATCATTTTGTGGCTTAAAAATGGGCATGAGTGAGTATTGATTTAAAATTTTGCCAATGCTTCACTTAACTACTGCTGCTTCAGAAAGAGCTATTTTTAATTTAAAATAATACCAAATTACTTAAGAGCCCTGTCTTATCAGAACGGTCTGAATTGGTTAGCAATTTTGGCCATTGAACATGAATTAATTGATAAATTTGATTTGATAAATATTATCCACGTGAATTTTCAGAAATAAGACCCCTCGAAAAATATTTTATTAAAGCTAACTTTTTGACTTTGTATATTATTGTACTAGTTTTGCTTTTATTGTTTTAAACGTTTATTTAAAATATCTTTGAAAAAATTAGGTACTAGTTATAGTTTGTAAATTCGTTGTCGTTAGCCCATTGAAAACGTTAATTTTGTTTTTTAATAAAACAATTATATGGAGATCTGTATTACTTCTTTTATCTTAATTCACTTATGTGCTATATTTCACTGTTGTTTCATTATTCTGTTTTTGTTTAAATAACTTAAGTTTTTTTTTTTTTTTTTTTTTTTTACAGCTTGGTTGTGGCATTTCTTATGTTTGCCTTCAGTAAATAAAAAAAAAGTTGGGTCTGGCCCTACATTGAATAAGAAGCTAAGCTGAAACTTCAATGTTGTGAAAAAAATTTTATGTTAAGAAAAATGTTAACCGAAGGAACCATAGTGATTCGAACTTTTCAAAGTTTACATATGGAGACACAGCTACTATCACAAAAATTAGTGATATAGTTATCTGTAAAAAATTCCAACTATACTTCACCCTTCCCCCCAAAAAAAGAGATCACTGCATGAAATACATATGACCTTTTGACAAAGTATTATTACATTAAATACTTACACAATGTTTGATTTAGACATGTATAAATATAGGATTTTTACATTTTGAGACGCCACGCCTTCCAACACTAGATGGCGTCACTTGTTATTTCGGTTAAAAGCACAAGCACGAGAGGCTGATTGATGAGTTACTTTTACATCCCGGCCAGAGCCGCCATTCTTTTACTCTGTAGAATCCTAACTAAAGAAATGAGGAACATGGCTCGTTTTAAAGATGTCTAGGGGTTTTTTGGATTCAATAACAAATCAGATTTTTAGAAGATCACATTTAATTAAACCATATATTATTATACAGTATTTGCTAAGTTAAAATAGAACTATTGATTATACATATTAAAGAGCTATCAGATCGCACGCCTTTCTCTATTGGTCGCACTCTTCCATCTAGCTAGCCGTGCATACGCCTCTCGTGCTTGCGCTTTTAACCAAAAGTACAGGTGGCGCCATCCAGTGTTGGAAGGCGTCTCAAAATGTAAAAATCTTTCATAAATATTATAATTTTGTATTCATTAAAATATCATTTCTTGTTCCTATTTATTGTTGTATGCATTGATTAGATTACTTTCCTTCCAAAATAATAAATCGGTGTATGATACATGTTTTATATTATACTAGGGATTTAAGGACAAATGTTACTCTAAAGAAAAATGCATTATTCATTTATTTGAACAATAATAAATAAATTTGTAAAATTAATATATCAGTTTAAATATGTTTGTTTAAAATTTTAAAAAGTACTCTCATATTACTCAGATATATTTTGTAAAAAAGTCTTAAAATTATCATGAAAATAAAAGAAATGTACTAAAACTCAAATGCAATAGAAATTTGATATTCAGCAAAATACAAACTCAATTTTTGAAACAAACTGTCCGACTCAATATTTCATAAGTGAATAAAAAACACACTATACAAAAAATAGGGCAATTCATTACTGGTCTGTGTGCTTTGGACTTCTCGAGTAGGAGTTTCAGTAACATGAGTGCTTACGCTTGTAAAATAAAACTATTTAAGTTAATTTAATGGAAACTAAGCACATTCATATAAATAGTAACTCACTTCCATTTCTTTTGACAATAATGTGGTTAAAAGAAGTATATCAGTTTTATTTAAATGCGAATAGGGTCAAAAAAACATTAACTGAAAAAGTATGAATAAAGAGGAACACAGAGTATTATTTTCCTTATTTCATTTCAATTCAGCGCTTTTGTTTTACTTAATAACAAAATGATTCTTTGTATAGGAAATTTTATTCAAGAGTTAAGCAGTGAAATTAGAACATTGAGATTGTTTTCCATATTGTACATGTGTAATGACATATCCAGGTCTCATGGAATTTGACAACTTAACGTTAGATAGCGATTTTTGAATCAATTTTCATTTGTTTTCGCACCATTTAACAGTTAGCAAAACACAACAGTAACGAACATTTGACTTACCAACGCCACCTATCGGGAAAAACATGTAATTTAATCATTATCGTAAACTTAATAACTAATACAATATTTCCGTTTGTTGAAGCACAAATCATTGTAAGAAAAAAAAATCCTTTTTTTTTACCTCTAAAACCAGACTATATAATAAATAAATATTATATATAATCCACCTTCTTCACTGTAATATTCTTAAGCACTTTTCTATATCAATCGAGAACAGTGCTTAAAAATGGATGGCTGAGTAACAAGAATCAGCCATTAGGTTTCAAAGAACTTCCTTTTATCCAGAGAGATATTCCTTACCTGCAATTCATTCTTATTGAGGATAAGAACCAGAAATAAAAAAAAAAAGACTAAAGATAAGAACATCCCAAAACATGAATTAGTAGAAGAGACAATATAAAAGAAGACAAACTAAAACGTTTCTTTATGTCCCCCATTGATTTAATGGCTCTGCCTTCCGTGTCTCGGAAAGTAAAAAAAAAAAGACCCAAGTGGTGCGTAGGACATTAGTTTCCGCAATCAATCGACTCTGAAAGAGGATTAAAATTGCAGTGCCACTTCATTTGATGGGTCCACTTCTTTGGTCTCATCGAACAATCGTCGCCAAGGATCTGTGCACAAAAATAATGAAAAGGCAATTTTGGCTCACATCCGCTTTTTCATTTTTAATGATATTGGTTTAGTAAGAAAAGTTGATATATAAAAACAACTACTACAATGGCAAATATAATAAGTCAAAATTAAAGAATGAAGAAATATGTCCCAGATAATTGCGTCTGCATAACTTGTTTCAAATTTTATTGTTATAAATTAAATCATTTTGTATTCTAAATTTTATCAATTTGATAGATATTATTAGAGTGCTTGTATTATTTTTATTGTTTTTTCTTGTGACATTGAAACTTTATTCAGGAATGATCTACATAAAATGCTTTAAAACGCATTCAAAATGTAACTGTTTTGCCTACAGATGGCGTTCATATGGATTTTTTATTATCATTGAAGGCTGCAGTTTGAACATGTCATTGAAGAACAGTTGAGTGCTATCGTTTAGTGATCAAGGCGAAAACTCGCTTTCGACGTTGCTTTTTTAACTTGAGAACATTCCAACCATCCTCATATGATCAAACAATTACATAATTGAGTTTTTCACTAAGATAGAACAAATTTATACAATCCTTATCACATTCAAAATGGAATACAACTGCGTTGGAAAAGCTATTCTGTTCATTTTCCAGCAATATAAGTTTGATTTTTAAGCATTTATTGATGTAGATAAAAGAATATCTCATGTTTTTAAATTTTTTTTTTTTTAAAAATCAAAGTTTCAAAGGTGCAAAGGAGCAAAAGGAGGAAGGAGGAAAAAATCAATCAAAGGAGCAAAGTTTTAAAAAAATTTGCTCCCTTCCTAAAGTTTTTGTGCTATATTTATTTTTTCTGCAGATATGGAAATACATAAAAATTAGATAAACTGAATTCTGGTGAATATAAAATTATTATTCCGATGCTAGAATTTATTTGAAAAAAAAATGTAGAATAAAGTAGTGCTTTACAACTTTTGAGACCAATTTCAAAAAACACTTCCCGAATAAAAGTCTAAAACAATTTATATAAATTTGGCTTTTCTGTGTTATGTTTGGAATTACAAAATTTAACTATTTCTATCAAAACTTTTAACAAAGACTCAAAATAACTTAATGGTTTGATAGACTGCCTCCAGCCTTCTTTAAAACGCTTATGAATATAGATTAATTTCCAAGATTTTACTGAATTATTTTTTTACAATTTAGTCCAAATTCACACATACTTCAATGAAAATACCTGGTTCTTTAAAAATCATTTTTGTTTGTGCACAAAAATCATGAGCTACAAACAATATTCCTGAGAAAAAAAGGCTGTAACATTGCGCCGTCGTAATACTATTTGAATCTATAATTTCTTTAGAATCATTTAATCAATATATTGATATAAAAATTTATTCCAGTTGTAAGTGTAACAAGAAAAAAGAAATTCATTTTTGGAGCCTTTGTCACATTTTGTGAGTTAAATGTGAATCGTATTCGTTACTTTAAACTCTTGTTGTCTCACAGGTTCTAAAGCGTCCATTCATAAATATTTCCACCTCATAAAATCGTGAGACATCGTATTCTGGCTAGTTTTCTTCGAAAGATTTTCAAGGTCATATACCTAAAATCCTTTTAAAAATGAAATTTTATATCAATTATTTTTAGCTTCTTGGACTGGTGTATCGTGTCATTGTAGTTATAGGAATTTTGAGAAATAACGATAATATGAGTTTCTAATATAATTTTAATCTCTCTTAAATTTACTAAAGATATACATTTGATTTAATGATATAAGTACAAAATAGAAAGAGCGCTCGTTTATCTCATTATATATATATATATATATATATATATATATATATTTATAAATAGTGATAAATGGTCAAATCAAAACTATTTTTCCTCTGTCACATAGAAAAGATATGACCATTTACTCTTGTGAATGGAAGAATGAATAAAAGTAATGAATTAAGTTATTTGGTAAGTTAAGACTTTTTAATACTGGAATATAAACTAATATTTACTAGGATGGATTCGAAAGAGTGGGACCTTATCTGCTCTTCGGAAATTAATAAGCTATTTTGTCCTTCTTATTTCTATCTTCCATTGGAGTTTTGAACTTTCTGACAATTTAATATTATTTTAAGATGATTGCAGCGTTAAATAATGATGGAAATACGTCGCAATTACTTTGGCTTTTAAGAAAGAAGAAAGATTTTGTAAGATATTTTATTTTAATATCATATCATTTTTAAGCATTATCACCTTTAATATATACCCTCCTCTATACCTTCAATATTCCATGCGAAACTTCCGTTGTTCGAAACTGTACTGAAAGTCTTCTTCTGCCAGCTTCTTCAGAATACATGTCACTTTAACTTTTATAGCTTCTCCAGACTCAAATTCTTTTCCTTCTAATGCAGATTTCATCATAGAAAACAGGTAGAAACCGCATGGCGCAAGACCCGGCGAATACGGATGGTCTAATACTGAGATAATGTACTTGGCCAGATACCTTTTGACACATATTGTGGACTGAACCAGCTCATTCTATTGGTAGAAAAAATTGCTGTATGGATTCTTTTTCTATTCCAGCAGTCTGCAGTATTCTAGGTTACCAATTGTTTCAATATTGTTATAAGATTTTGAAGTGGAAGAGTAACCCAGACGTGAAGCAACTTCAACCACTTCTCGGCCATCTTGGAAATGCTTAAACCACAAAAAAATACGTGCGTGTCCGAACACTCAAATCCATATACATCTTTCAATAAAATAGTTTCAGTAGCGATTTTCCGAGTTTCATGTAAAATTTCACAATTCATTGTTCACACATCATTTTTCCGGCAAAGCAAAATAATAACTCTAATACGAATGTAGGTTTTGGGTATATGGATGTGTTGTTTACAGAAGCGAGAGACTCTAAATTCGAAAAAGAAGGCTTCACACTAAACATCTGTTATTCGCTTGTGTTTGGCGCATGCGTACTTCTTATGTGGTAACATTAGTCTCGTTTTTTAATAGCCAAACCTGAAAGAGATGGTTCGTAAAAATCTCTCTTTTATGTGTTATACATCTGTTAGTAAACTTTGTAAAGGCATATTCACTGTCAAAATCTAAAACAGAGACACACATTCTCAAAACTAAAAGAATTGATACATTAATTTCAGTTTAATTAAAATCGAAACACAAATGAAACAAAATAGCTATATCCTCATCTTTTTAACTATTGTACTTAGATTTCTCTAAGAGGAATGCTATTAAACATGAATGAATCTTCAATCTAACGAAATTCAGAATTTCTTACATAGCTGTATCTGATAAAGTTGATATCCCCCTATAAGTTGAAAGCAAACTACTAGCACAAAAACTGTTATCTGAAATAATCTATTTTGTGGGTTTTTCGTTAATCACACGTATAAACGTGTAATGTAAAATTTCACAAAATTTATGCGCAGCATTATTATTTTCAAAACAACACGGCGTGTTAATCTTTCACTGCTGAGTATTTCGGAAAAACATTCAAATCATAGATCGAAGCTTTTTATGATGTAGATAAAAGTTTAAAACAGTTATTTGAGTTTCACTAAAAAGAAACGGAAACATCTCCAAAAGTATCGAATGTATTGCTACAACATGAATCGATTGCCTGAAGAGTTGTCTCAAGTATCCCTTTCACATAGAGTATACAACAGCAGACAGAGATAAAAAAAAACATTGAGGGAAATATTTAACTGTTTTATTTTATTCGTGTTGGAGAGTAAATGTTACGAAACATAAAAGGATGTGTACTCTTTTCACTCTACAACTTAATCGATACAAAGTAGATTTTACTATGCGCTATTTTTTACTGCAGAGATAATAGTTGAACATAAATAGCTATCACCTTCAGAAATCCTTTTATTGACAATGATATTGGATTTTTTTTCCTTTTAAAGGAGTTTAGAGCTACAGAACATTCTAGAAATCAAGAAGTTAAGAAAATGTCATTGAAGAACGGTGTTTAAGTATTATTTTAAATATATATTGTAAAAAAGATTTCATTGTTTCGTTTCAATGACATTATTGTTGTGTCCGATTTTTAAGTACATTTCTTTTCCAAAAATTTCTTGTTTTAGATTGCATGTTCTTTAAAGTGCGTGAAGAGATGATACGGAAGCCACATACTTATCAGTCGATATCCATTTTATTATTAAAATCATGTGAAACATGATGGCGACGGTAGCCTAATGATAATGTCGTGGACTCGCTACCGCAGGTTTTCGTCGAGTCGGGGGCTCGAAACCTGACGCCACTAAAGAAAAAATGAGGTTTAGACACGTTAAATCTGTCGATGCCTAAGATTCTCCCATTGGCGTGGCTTAGAATTTAGGTAAGGGAAGGGCCACCTCATGTCTCTGTCTCGCCACTTGACCGAGGTTAAAAATTATGATTTCCATTCTAATAGCCCTGGAATTGACTTTAGTGCAATGTTAATAATACAAATCCAACCTACATGAAATAAAATAAGAATATTTATTATAAAGAGAAAATATTGAACATAATTTTGTTTTAATATGAGTGAATCACATTTTACAAAATTGACTAAAGCATTGCTACAAATTTAAATTACAAATGCACTGGTGTTCCTTTGCAATAAGAGGGACATTTTACCGAATGTTCTAAAAGTGGTCGTACACCAAATATTAAAAAATAAACCAACACGTGTGTTTATTTCAAACCTTTATTATTATTATTATTATTATTATTATATCCCACGTTTATAGTTTTATCGTTTCTTAAATTATTTCTATTTACTTTTTACACATTCAATTTCTGACTTAATAAAGTTGCACGTTATTTTGTAATTCTTTTGAAAATAATTTTATCACATATTCGAAGAACTTGATGCTTGAATCTTATATTTAATGCAAATCAAATGCATGACGTAAAATATTTGGCAAAATAAATATCCAGATGATGTAAAATATAGTAAATATATGCTGTACCAATTCATTCGGCGATTTCATGTGGTACACAAACTCAGGGTAGGAAGATCGGATGTTATTACTCCAGACTTCAAGAAATTCAACAAAAGGGGGGATGTGGTGTAATAATTCAAAAACACCGAACGTATCAAATGCAACACGAGATGCGGATGACCCTGTAAGTTTCAACCTCGGTCAGACGATGAGAACGACACATGAGTATTCATCTCCCTCTCCAAAATCCCAGACCATCCTAAAAGGAAGGACATCGACTCGATTAAAAGTGTATCGGTCCAACTGAACGGCAAGTCTTAGTGGTATCACAGGTCAAACACACAACTTGAAAGAACAATGCCGGCTGCGAATCCACAACTTAACCAATCTCGGTCCTACAACGGATGATATTTCAATCTCTTTCTAAATCCATAGGGTGTTTCCACGACAAATAGGCATATCAAATATGTCGATACATAACGCTTTAAGTGCTTTTCAGTTTCATACTTTTGCGGAAGAAATGTCACAGAAACAAACGCTACCGGACTCTGAGAAAAGACTTGGTATTGCTTGGTTCAGGGGATTTGTTCCCAACAACATCAACAATTTCGGCAAAGCATTTTTCTCCAATGAAAAATGATTTAATTTTGTTGGTAATGTGAACACATAAAACTCCTCCATCTTGCCTACGACGAATTTGCATTCATTAATGCAGAAACCTTTGTAATCTCAAAAATAGTCACATGATGTGCCGTATTACGCAAAAATTAGTCTAAGTTTAATAAGGCTCTGTTACTAAGCCTCTCTTTTGGAGTAAACTGTTGATGGTACCGTATAAACAGAAATTATCCAA
>BMAW01053573.1:0-15191 GCA_019974015.1 Nephila pilipes | reverse complement strand
TTTTCTTCGGTATAGTGATCGGCTGAACAGCGTCCGTTGGAAGCCGTTACATTGGATCATTTTGTACCATTTTCGTTCCTCCGAAAGGGGAGAAAATCTGCGTTTGGATAGAATTGCATATTTGAAAGTTGTTATTTAATCCGATTACGATTGATATGGTGAACGTGGTTTGCAGTTGTTTTCTTCAGAAGAGTAGCGACAACTATTATTTCGGGGAACTTAACCCTCACGGGCTTCTATCCCCTGTGAAATGGCTTAAAAATGATTGGTGAACTGAACCTTGGTTTTTCACTTGCCCAGAAGTTAATGAATTATTATGGAAGTTATTTTTTAAAAATTGCAATAGTTTGATGAAAAAAGAGTATTATAGGGAATTTAAAAAGTTTAAAAAGTTATTGCAGAAAGTAAAGTTATCACAAAGTAAAAATATAATGGATGATCAAATTTAATTGCAGAATGGAGAATTAATTGTAATATTGCAGCAGAAGTCTATTGAATTCCTGCTTGCTTGCTCGGTCTGGTCGCAGTAAGAGCGTGGGTTGTGATTGGTCGGTGGCGCGGTGAGCTGTTTGAGTATATAAGTGTGTGTGGGTAGGGGTGGATGGCGGATGCTAATGATGCTAGTTTTGGTTTTTAAGATCGCGGGAGTTGGGTGATTTAGTATTGGATTTTAGAAAGTTTAAATTATTGTATAATTTTAAATTATAGGATTAAGATTTCTCTGGGTCTATGAAGTTGAGGGTTATTTCTTATTGGGGTGTATTTTTCTATTTCTTGTATGGTTTTATTATTTGAAGTATCGATTTTTTGGAAGAAGTTTGCAGAAAGTTTTTTGATAAAATTTTTTAGTGTGGGGAGTTTAAGTGAAAATCTAATATCTGTATTTCTCATGTACCATTGGGCTTTAGCTATTGTTCTAATTGTGGAGTTTTGCGATTTTTCTAATAAGTCAAAAGTAGTGTTAGCACAGTGTGACCAGACCGGGCTAGCATAGGTCAGAATAGGTCTTAGAATCAGGGTGTAGATAAGCATTTTATTACGTCTGCTTAAAGCAGATTTACGCGAGATAAGGGGGAAAATTTTATTAACTGCAGATCTGTACTGCTTTTTAATTCGTATTACATGTTGTTTGAAAGTGAGTTTTTTATCCAACGTTGAGGCCGAGGAGATTGAATTTTAGTTGTGGGATGTGGGTGGTGAGGCGACTACACCCGCTATAAATATATTGAGCTTGTCTAGGTCATTGCTGACTTTTGACATGTTGTTTAGGGCTTCAAATAACTTAGGAAATTTGTTAAATAGATTCTGTAGTTCGCTAATTGCAGTTATAAAATTAAAATTGCCTGTACTATTATTATTTGAATTTGAATTTTTATTATTGGTGTTGAAAGTAGGAGGATCTAATGGCTCAAACTGGTTTGAAGCTTCGACAATGTTTGGGAGGACAGGTGGCTCCATCTGTTGATTTGCATTGTTACTGCAGATGTTTGCAAAGGTGAAGTCGGCAGTCACTGCTCTGGTTGTGGGTATTATGTTTCTATCATTAGTTTTCTTGGTGGGTTCTCCATTTTTAGGCTTTCTTTTGGGGAAAAGAGGACATCCTTGCCAGGATGCCATGTGATCTTGTTTGCAGTTGATGCAGGTTGGCTTTTCTATTCTTTCTTTGATTTGGCATTCGCCAGTTCGGTGATTTGCTCCACACTTAAGGCATCTTGTATTCATTCTGCAATTCATGGATGAATGATGAAAATAATTGCAGTTATAACACTGCGTGGTTGTATTTTTCTTTTTGAATGGGACTATTTTCACCAGCATGTGCATGACTGCTTGTATTTTATATATATCCAGGGCGTCTTCTGTTCTTCTGACTTCAATCATGAAAATGGGGAGTGGTAATTTGGTTTTTAGTTGTTTCAGTTGCGCGACTTTTTGAACTTTTATTCCTTGTGATTCTAGGTCTTCTTTTATGTCATCAGGGTCAGCGTGAGTTGGTAGGCCTCGTATACAGACTTTCAAAGGCCTCTCAGAAAGTGGTTGTATTACATAGTATTCAGATTTCATATTTGTTAGTTGGGTGGTTATTCCCCTATGGTCATCTTCGCTTTCAGGGTTGATTTTTATATATTGTCCTGAGAGTTTGCAGGTGCCCTTCGGATAATTTCTATTAATTGCTTGGATGATCAGGTTGTAGTTCTGGGTGAGCTTTAACATGATTGGTTGGATTTTTGGAGGGGGTGGGGGTAGGTCGATTTCAGCTTCGTCTGGATCGCAGTCCGAAAGCGCATCAAAACTATTGCTTGTATTTAAGTTTATATTATTTTGAGGATTGAGTTGTTTATTAAATTTAGATGTTCTAGTGGGTATTAGGAATCCATCTTGATCGATAGTTCTCTGGGCTTTAGGAGCTCTGCTAGTACTCGGAGTTGGTTCGTTAGGCTTAACTACATCAGTAATGTTGCATGATTCAGCCATGCGTTTTCTTAGACTTTTTAGATTATTTAAGTTGAAATTTAGATCTTTATGTAATTTGCAATTTTGTACTGGGCAAAGTGAATAAGAATTCAGCTCACCTGTAAGTCTTTCAAGTTCTGTTTCCAAGGTTCCTTTTTCAGTTTGGAGTTCCATGGTTGGTCTAGGGTCTCTTTTCAGTGGGTTTTTCTTTTCGACTTCAATTAGTTCCTTGATGTATTTTATTCTCGGGTTTAATAGGTTAATTTGGTGGATTAAGTTCTGGATAGTTTCGCAAATTTGGCTTTCAGTTGGCATTGGAGAGTTGCTCTCAGATCTTCAGAAGAGTGATCGGCTGAACAGCATCCGTTGGAAGCCGTTACATTGGATCATTTTGTACCATTTTCGTTCCTCCGAAAGGGGAGAAAATCTGCGTTTGGATAGAATTGGATATTTGAAAGTTGTTATTTAATCCGATTACGATTGGTATGGTGAACGTGGTTTGCAGACATTCGTTCGACGAAAATGGATTGTTTTGATTAGTTTTCCCGAAAGGGAGAAAATTAGCGTTTAGAAAGCAAAAGAATTTCTAATAACGGTTTTGAAGCAGTTCGTTGAATATTAGGGAATCAACTACTGTTTTCATGTTCGTGGGTGCAGATACGTATAATACTAAAGATTCACTTACCTAATATTTTTGTAATTGATCCATTTCGTTTGTCAATTTTGATCCCTGGGGGAAAAAACAATAATCTAGCTAATGTGTTAAAAAAAATCTGGAAATAAAAAAAGCAGAAAATTAAAACATACATGAAATCAATCAACAATAAAGAACAGTGAAATAAAAATAATATAACATCACAATATCAAGAAAATAATCAGTATCAAAATGATCAACCACGTATTTATACAACCGATCAGCCTCAAACCTCTTTTGACTGTAATTGGGCTTGGCTCAATAACAAACCGTATGGTTAACTTGGCGATCTACAAAATGAGGCCAGAAATATTGTACTAGCAACCATTGTATCGTTGCCACTCAAAAAAGTGAGCATTACACGTCCTAAATCGTTCCTAAAACCTGTAAAAATTTGCAAGACCTCATGTCTTCCATGTCCCATCACCACTAACTGAAATAGAAATTGCAGTACCGTCAATAATTTTTTCTTCTCTCGCAGCTTTTTTTATGAATGCATCTGCAAGAGTCTCACTCACATCTGCTATCTTTGTATTTATTACATCGTATGCCTTCTGAGACATTGGCTTTGGCAAACGCATAATAGAACAAAATGTCTCGAGTGAGGATAATCCTTGGTCTATGTATTTCACCGCTAATACAGGCCATCTATTAATTTCAGATACATTTTTTTTGTTGCCAATCAATTCACAAGAATTGAATTTCTGATGAACTCTACATGTTTTTCAACTTATTAGGAATGTAGATGACAATCCTATAGTGGATTTCTCACTCATTTTTACTTCCCCTTGGAACACAGCACAATGCATATATTTTTCTAATTCTGAGAACATTAAATTAATATCAATTAATATGTAGCCCAGAAATCCGTGACAAACATCTTTTTCTAATGATTGTGAAACAGTATGTGAACTAGGTTACTTTTTAGCAGATGTAATTTTGTTTGGCACAATAATTTCAAACACAATTCTGCCATATTCAGACTTAGATTTCTTCACATATTTATTACTTTGAAATAGTTACTTTATTGTTCTTTGTCCAGACGATCTTTTTTTTTTTTTTTCAAAAGATTATCTATATCAAAACACTTATTCGGAGAGATCTAATCACGAATTGATTGATTGTTTTATGGGATATGAAGCATCAATGATTATTACCCCTTTTTCATAGATTCTTTTTATTCAGTAAACATCAAAATATATCATCTTTTGCAAGAATGCTCTGAAAACTGGTTTATTAGTCACGGTTCTTTCCAAAAATTCTTTGAAATTAATATTTTTTTATGGATCTATCTTGAGAATATTCAAGAGAAGATTTCTGTAGGAGGCGTATTTATTGCAGGTCAAAAGAATATATTCCAAATCATTGATGTGGCTACATGTTCTGCATTGTGCGTTATCATTTAAGTTCAATTTATGCAAAAGCCCTTAAGTTATAATCATTTTACTGATGATTCGAGTGCTTAGTATTTCCTCTCTTCAATTTTTTGTCCATTTAGATATTATGTCAATAATGGGATGCTTCCTAAGATTTCAAAATATTTGTTTCAAAAATTTTAGTTAGTTTTTAGGGCATTAATTTTTTAAAGCTTTTTCTTTTCATTCGATTCATCATAAAATTATTTTGCTTGCGTTTAGAAAAATATACTCCTAAATATTTGATGGAGGATTGCCATGGGAGTGGGTACCCAGCCAATGTAATAGTTGGATATATTTGAATTCTCTTATTTAAATGTTCCGCTATTGAACTTTTGTCGGGACATAGAGTAAGTTTCCAGTATTTGCACCATTTGTGATTCTTTCCAGAGAGTTTTGAAATTTTTTATGGAAGATATCGAGGGAATGAAAAGAGCAAAAAATAAAAAGGTCATCTGCGTAAATAGAGCACTCGACTCCTGTTTCTAAAGTTTCAAAGATATCGTACATGTAGATTGTGAATAATATGGAGAGAGAACACTACCCTGAGAAACCCCCTTCAAAATATTCTTCCTTGATGAAAGACTTCCTCTCCATCGGATTTGAAAAGATCTGTATGAAAGACACAACAGCAATCAGATGGAGACTAGTGCCAGTCCGGTGGACTCTTTACTCAATGTCATATTGAAGCCTTGATTTATTTTTTAAAATTAAAACAAGCATATTAAAATGTGCTTAATGCACAGATGAATTTAAAAAAAAAACATAAAAGAAAAAGGGAGAGGAAAGAGGATAGGAAAGTGAATGAATTGCTTACAATAAAGATGAGATGTTTAATAGATTTTAAGAAAAGATTTACAAATCTTATCGTAAGATAAGATTATTAAAAATATTTATATCTTTTATTTAGCCCCTCAGCTCTTTCGATAGATTATGTCTAATCATCAGCAAGAGGAGATTATTATTTTATATGACTATTTTTTTTAAAAAAATTTATTATTATTTTAAAATTACAATAACTAAAATAGTAATAAATAAAATATTATTTAAACTTTTTTTAATGATGTGAAAGTTGAACAAGGAAGGGAAAAGTAAAAATAGTTCTTGTTTGGCTGGGTGAACAGCAATGGTCAGCAAACTAGTTCAAGAGATGAGAGGTAGGGATGGCGACCGGGTAAGTAAACAGCTGATGAAAAGCTGAATAGATGATGATGTAGGTCTTGGAGTGAGATGGTTGACGTAGAAAGAGGCTATTGAAGGAGTGAGAAAGGAATTAATTAAAAGGGTCTGAGTTGGAATGCAAAGTGTTATGGGGGAATTAGATGGAAATAATTATTGCAAGATTGGTAGGGTAAGGCATGGGCTCCATTATTGTGCGAAAAAAATTAGCTGGGCTCTTATTAGAGGGTTACTAAGAAGTAATAGTCTATTATAGAATCTTCTAGAAAGATAGTTGATATGTTTAATAATAGGACGGATATTGAGGTCCTTGTGTATGACAGAATTTCTGACATACCAATTTGAGTTAGTAATCATGCGGAAGATTTTATTTTGAAGGACCTGTACTTTTTTAATGTGGGAAGAGGCAGCATGTCCCCAAGTAGGGGAAGCATAAAGAAGGATTGGCCGGATTACTAGTTTATAGAGAAGAACTTTGTTAGCAAGAGTTAGTACTGAATTTCTGCCAATTAAAGGTATACAGTTATGGATTTTGGACCAGCATTTGTCAATTATTGATTGGATATGAAGTTTGAATGTGAGTTTGGAGTCCTGAATAACTCCTAAGTATTTGACCTAAGAGTCCCAAGATATTGGATAGTTAAAAAAATTGAGTTTTTTATTAAAAAGAGGGGGAGCGTGACCTTTTCTAAAAATGAGAGCTTTAGTTTTACTAGTTTTGCAGCAATCCTCCAGGGTCTCATCCAATCTTCTATTTGTTTTAGATGATTTTGTAATTTAACTATTACGTTAATTAGACTATTTCCTTGGGTGAGGATTGCTGCGTTATCTGCGAATAAACAGAGGCTATTATAAGGACTCTGAGGGAAGTCATATGTAAGTAAATTGTAGCAAATTGGAGAAATTACACATCCTTGAAGTTGACCGGTTTTTTATATAGCATATTGTAGAGAGAGTACTATTAAGGTTACCTTGGAATTTCTATATTTAGCTTATTTATTTAAGATGACTATTATGTAGGGAGGGAAATTTAATTTGATTAGTTTGAAGATCAATCCATCGTGCCAGAGGAGGTCAAAAGCTTTTTGTATATCGAGAAAGATACCCCCTGAGACTTGTTTGGAATTAAATCCATCTGTAATGACATTCACAAATCGTAAAAGTTGGTGGAAAGAGCTGTGGTTAGTTCGGAAGCGAAATGTGAATCCGGAAGATTATTATTAATGGAAACATGAGTCAGTATTCTAGTTAGCAGGATTCTTTCAAAGATTTTTGAAATAAAATTTAGTAGACTGATAGGTCGATTGTTGGATGGAATGGAATGATTTTGGCCTGGTTTGGAGAAGAGAATAATAGTTGCATGTTTCCATTTTTGTGGAAAATGGCATACATGAGACATTTATTAAACATTTTTGTGAGATGAGTAAGTGCGTTGCGAGGAAAGAATTTAAAGACCTGATTGTGAATGCCATCCTCTCCGGGGGCTTTCTTTTTGCTTAACTTTTTAATTATGGTAGCTATTTCAGAGGGGGTCTAGGAGGAAGGAGGAATTGAAATTCTTATGGGCTTCAAGATAATTTTGAATTATTGATTCTGTTTTTTCAATATGATCATCATCATATGGTGTTGAATTTTCCTAGAACGAGGATTCAAGATTATATGCAAGCAGATCAGCTTTTACTTTTTTACAGAATACCAGATCATTATTGCGAATTAGTGAAGGGGTATTGCAGTATTTATTAGAAAGTTTTTTGTTCATATTAAAAAGAGGGTTGTCTTCGGTATTAAGCTGGATGGATCTGGTATTACTCGCATGGTTAATTGCATTTTTGATGTTAGTAGTAAACGATGTAATTGATTGGTCTAGATCAGAGATGTTATTAATAATGGGGTTACCTATTGTGATATTGTACAGAATTTCGTGATAACGGAACCAATTAGTGGTTGTGAGAGTGCGAAAGGAGATAGGGAGAATTTTATTGAAGTAATTGTCCATTAGTATAGGATTATGTTCGCTAGGTAGTTTATTAACACTTTCGATATTGTAAAATGGTATGTTTTTGAGGATAGCAAAATCTATTATAGAGTAAGTATTGCTATTGTAAGAAAAGTGAGTTGGTGAGTCGGAAGCATCTATTGGGAGGTTATTGGTGTTGTACATAACAAGAATAATACTATTTGTATTATTCTTGTTGTACTATTTGTCCTGCCTCTGTTCTAAGTCGAATGATTTGCATTGAAGTCGCCTATTAAAATTCCGGTGGGGTTGTCTGAGAGGATATTGATTAATTCATTATGGGTGATGAGATTATGGGGGGATGGTAAATAGTAGAGACTGTGAAGTATTGGTTGTCTTTGGTATTGATATGAATGGTGGTATTTTCAAAGGTGGAGGTATTTTTAATAACCATATGATGATGAATCCTGTATTTAATTAAGATTGTAGTGCTTCCGCAATGATGGGTTGATCTGTCAGAACGGAACATATTATAATTTTGAATTTTAAATGTTTCAAGATGGTTTGAGATGAGTTTTCTGGATTCCTAGGATGTCTGGGTTGTAATCATCTATGAAATTTCGGAGCTCTCCTATTTTTTATTTAATGCCATTTGCATTCCAGCTTGCAACCAGGAGGGAGGGGGGTAGTTTATTTAGCATATTAAATTTTAAAACCAGATGGACATCAAATTGCAATGACTTGGAATGATTTTTCAACTTTTGAACATAAATCAAGTTTATTATCAGTGAATATTTGTCCTATTAATTTAAATTGTTGGTAAGTTTCCATTGTTTCATCAAATTTAAAATTTTTGAAATTTTTTTTTAATTTCATTAACGAAGAGAAGACTCTGGTAGCAGTTATTGTCATTGTGGTGGTGTTTTGGTCGTTTGGCTATTGCTTGCTGGCATTTTACGTCCCTCTTAACAGTAGTTGGTGGTTGGGAGAGGGTTTAAAATTCGCATAGGATTTTGGGGACAACAGTATAATTGGCTGTGTATGAGATCCACTCAGTTACAGCATTTTGGGGCTTTCAAGAGTTGGTAGATTGCACACAGTTATGAGGTTATATGATTATCTCCACATCTCACACTTTAAATTCCTAGGCAGAATCTAGGTTGTAAATGGACTTTGACACGATAAGCATTGATTGAGTTTAAATAACATTGATCAATTTTAGACTAAAGAGTATCAATTATATTGATTCGAAATTTTTTTGTTGTTTTCTTTTTGGAAGTGCGTAACGTAAAATAGGAGTGGCTGGTTATTTATTTATTTATTTTGATTCTTAAGTTATTGCACTTGCTTGACTAGTAGATTCATAATCAGCTAATTCCAATTATTTTAAGTGTGGAATAATTACTTGGAGGCCTTCAATTGTACATAAGGATTCTCTCACTTCAGTAATTCAATTGTGTGAGCTTCTAAATTCCTCTCTTGAGCTATGATTTTGATTGTTCGAGATCTTCAACTGTTGGGGGGAAGGGATTTTAAACTATTTCTTTTATATCACCTTTAAGCCCTTCATTTTGTCAATTTATCCTTATATTTTCAAGAGATGTTTGGATCGCCAATATTAACTAAGATGATTGGGGAGGGTTTTTTTAGCTTCCTTCTGTGCATCAGGGAATTCTAAGTTATATCTATCATTAATTAGTTTATTTTTTATTTTTGGGTAGTTTTATCACTACTTACTGTTTGAGAATTGTATGTCCGTATCAGAACTGAAATCATCTGTGATCTCGATGTCTGAATCTCATCAGAGAGACTGAATATTGTTGTTTAATCATGAAGGTTAAATTACTGTTTTAAAATTTTTTTTTTTTAGATCATTATCAGTAATTCTTTTGGGAGAGTTTAATTTTTTTTTTTTTTTTTTTTTTTTTGCTTTTTACTTCGATTGAAATTCATTTTTCTTTTCTTACAGTATAAGTTGTAGAAGTTGATTTTAATTTTCCACGGTAGAATCGGTTTCAGAACTAGGTTCTAAGTAGTGTTTCAATTGTTCGTTACTCCTGTTGCGATTTTTCATCTGTTTTATTTTTGAGTTTAGGTTGGAGACAGGTATTTAGAATTCATTTTTATTTTAAAGGTATTGATTCATAATATCATCTTGTGGTTGTGTTTTCTATTTCGTTCGACGAGTATTTTGAAGAGTTTCGAAAACACAGGTGGGAGATCAAACATGAACCATCTTTCAACAGAATCAACAAATTTTTTTAAGAAGGGAGAATTTGATGAAGAGTCCCTAAGTTGGGATAGAAAAAAATCATTAAAGGCATCAGGAGAATTATCAGAGTCACCGAGTGGCACTTACCTCCCTCTGGTTTCACAGGTCACAACAGTCGATTTCAGTTCATGAGCTTGAATATGGTAATCCACAACAATGAATGCAGGATAAGCGATTGTTATGAGTTAAAAAATAGGCCTAACAACGCACAATGTTCCAAAGGCACTTATCTCACTAGCAAGACTAACTGCGCAAAAAGGTGGTACTAGCATATGAAAGTTCAAGATAAAATACAGTTAATATTCACTAAAAGCTATATCACTGGAAGTCAACAAGAAGATGCAAAAACATGAATGAAAAAGTCCTTATGAGTCGATGGGAATAGATTCAGTTGGCTCAAACATGTAATTTGGCCGGATCGGCTAGCTGTCGAACTTCTACTGGGTCGGATGAATGAGGAGTTACCGTCGAAGGTGAAGATTCTCAGATAAGAGAGCGGAAACAACCACACTGATGTGAGTCAGGTACAAATATGTGTATGAAAGAAAATTGTAAATCTATAGTGCTATTTTTTCTGTATACCTAACTATAGATAATTACATATAAGTGCAATCTAAATACATCGAGAAATTTATAGCACAGTTATATTCACGCTAATTCACCAAAAATTTCTTTTTGTGTTAGCATCTACTATAGCTTTTATGTATAAGGTAATGCTAGTTCTACGTCTTTAAACGGACGAATCCATAATGTTGTGGATGAAGTCTATCTGTTGTCAGAAATAAGAGATGTGGACTAGCTAAAATTTTTAAAAAAATTTTTAGAGAGTATAGAAGTTAGAGCTATTGGTCTATAAGAGGGTATTGTAGTTTTCTTGTGAGGGTTTTGAAATCGGAAGGGTGATTGAGTGTTTCAAGATTGAGTACAATAGAATTCTCGAATAAATATTGAAAATAACTGCAAGAACAACTGCCCGTTGACTGTTTTTCACATTTTTGAGGAAAGAAACTGTTATGTGATCTGCATCTGGAGTAGTGTTTTTGGATGCTTGTATAACCCTATTCAATTCCGAGATATAGAACGGTTTATGTAGTAAATTGTATTCGTTGTTGAGCAAATCTAAAGAAAGCGATTCGTGGGAAATATTATTGGATGCAAAGTAGTTTGCAAAAATATTGGCCTGAATTTGAGGTTCTGTGATATATCTATTATTAACTTATAGAATATTGAAATTTGATTCTGGATTTTTATGAGTAGAAAATCTCTTCAGAATGTTGTAGAATATTCTTGGAATAGAAATATTTTTACATATTGTGTCCCAATATAATCTTTTTTTTTTTTTTTTTTTTTTTTTTTTTTTTTTTTTTTTTTTTTTTTGTTTTTGTGTGAAATTTGAGATTACTTGAATATTGTTTCTATTTGTTCCACAGTTGAGGAGAAATATCAGGAATTGCTTTTTTTTTGGAAATATTTTTTGAGCTTGAAGAAATTATTACAAGTATTGTTCCACCTTGGTGGAAAAGACCTATTTGGTAATTTAAAATCTCGAGTATTATTTTTAGTTATTTTAGATATTGATTCAGTTAGTTCTGTCTTTTCATTCTCTTGGTTGGTAAATGCATATTGAGCTTGTTTCATTATTTTGTGCTAATCTATTCACTTTACATATTGCTTATTCTGCTGGAATGATGAGAAATCTGTAATAATGGGGCAATGATCGCTTTCAAAGGAGCAGTTTAGAACGTAAGTATTTGTGTGGCTAGAATAGCTTGATAAACATAAAGTAAGATCTATTAAAGATGCAGTACCTGTATTACTTCTATGCTTGAGAACAGTGGTATTAAGGATAGTAAAATTTGAGTCAATTAACCTATAGATTTTACTAATGAGATGTTTAATTCTTTTGGCGAGTATATATTAATTAAATAGAAAGAAAAAATTCTTATTTCGATTTTGACAATTAGTATTTCGAGATCTTGCGTTTGTGCTATTTGAGTAGAAACTTGTCGGGCAAAAATATTCTTTGGAACTACAGTCCTCCTCCGGGTCTGTCTGTTCAGTCCAATCTGAAAAAAATTTGTTTAGAAAAGTTAGCCTGTCCTCGTCTTTTAAAAAAGTTTCCTGAAACAGCCAAAATTCTGCTTGTGAGAAGGGAGGTATATTTAGCCATATAGATTTATTTTTAGGTCTCTATAGTTCCATTGTAAAAAGTTCATAAATGAAAGAGAAAAAAAAAGTTTTAGAACTCGTAAATTATATCCTTCCCTCAAGGATATATCACTAAACTATAAAATAAAGCAAAGTTCATAATCTTTAGTACCATTCGGAACGATGTATAGAATATATATACAAACTTGTTTATTTAATCCATTCTTATCCTTTTTCTGTGTTAATAGATGCAGCCTTAACACTTTCACTACCAGAAGGAGAAAAAAAGAAGTACTTTTATGGGTCCGCGGCTTCTTATCTCGGAGTGTCACACTGTGGCCAGACGATTTTAGATATTAAGCCTAATTCGCGAAAAAAAATTCCTCTAAAATCGGCTATTCATTAGAATATTTTGGTTTTTTCATATATTATTTAAAGTGCATTAAACTTAATATATACGAATGAAAAAGAAGATTTAATCGAAAGTTATATGTTTTACACATAAAGTTATTGCATAAAAATCATATCTTTTAAGAATATACAAAATATACTTACATTTGCTACATAAATTCCATAGAGTACTGATGTACCATTACATGGAATATTAAGATATAAAAAAATGAATCTTATTTTGCTGCATGGTATTCTTATATATAAAAAAAAAAAAACTTCAATGTATAATCCAGCGTCACTTGTCTTACACATATTTTGTCAACTTTTGACGCTTCACGCAAGATTTTGAACAAAAGGCACATCTTCTTTGTCCTTTCCCCCTTTAATGGCTATGTACAGATTTAGATTGTTTTCGCTAACATCACTATCAGATTCACTCATTAATTCGCATATCTCAGTATGAGATAAATACTTTCATTTTGTCATGACTGTCGCTACAAATAAAAACCGACCGAATGAAACGAACAGCTGAGAGCATCTGCTAAAAAATCCCTAACTCAAATAAATATCCCTAAATTCTCATTCGAACTTCTAAGAAGCAAGCAAGAAAGAAAAATACAAACCGAAATCAACTTTTAAAAGCACCTTTAAATCATGTCATTACATTTAAAGAGCCATGCCACAGCACGTGATTTTAACAATTCCCCCCTCCTGGTAGCCAGAAGTGATTTCCAAGCCCATATCATTAAGGTCAACACTCCAAAAAACCTATATATATATATATATATATATATATATATATACATGTGTGTGTAGGATTTTCCAGCTAATTATTAAACAATTAATTTTATTTTCCAATGCACTGTAAAACAAGTTCCTCCTATACTCAATAGATGGCACCACGAATCAGAGTCATGTGATAAACTCATGCAGCGCCACCTATTCCAGAACAAAAACTGAGTGAAACTTCGTTTTCGCTCTCTTTCTTCCGCTTTTCCGCTTGTCTTCTCCCTCGCATTACCCACGTCGGAAGTAAACTTCAAACGCCCGAGCGCGTTCCAGTGTCCATCGCCGATATGGGATAAGATTAATTAGATTGCCATCAATCCGTCTAGGAAGAACTGTTTACTCCTAATAGAGACAACCTGTACATAGTTCTATAAATTACTCTATGTACCATATCTAAAATTTCACCCTTGTACCCTTCATCAATGAGACACGGGAGAATTTCTTCCATTCTTTCGCATAAAAGAAAAGTTGCATGTTTTCTTTTTCCTCTTTTCTCAAATGTGCAATGCTGACTTTTTTAAAGGGGTTGACGATTTTTTCGAAATATGACAAAATCGCCAAACTGAGAAATTAACGTTCCAATGTGGCAGTCGTCCAATAGAGTCTACGTCATACAAGATGACGTATAAAAAATCTTTTAGAAGTAGCGTGATCAGATTTATCCATCCGCTACATAAAAAAAAGGTTCTATATACAATTAAATCTTTTATAATAACTGCATTAAGAAATTGAATTCTTCGCATGAATTTCAAGCTCCGTGACAGAAACAAAATCTAATATATATTTTATATTGATAGTATTTTAAAAAATACATTCTTTCATAAAAAAAATTCCAAACACAATTGTATATTTAAAATTGATCGTATTATAAAAAATTAATGATAAAAATGTAATCTTAAAATTTAATAGGAAAATCTCATTTCTTGTACATATTTCATACATCTTCTCTTCATTCTTTCATTTTCCTATTTCTTGTCAAATCATAAGTGTTATTAATACACACCAGTAATACGATATATTAATTCTAAAAAGTAAATTTTCGTGATTATAAACAAAATCAGATAGAACAAAATGTCTTAAGTACTGGCGCTCGCGAATCATTTGATTGTTGTTGTGAAAATGACAGTATTTAAAATATATATTTATATTCTCATAAAAAAATTTACAAATAGAATTATGTATTTTGGAATTGATAGAATTTTTTAAGAAATACATTCTCTCATTAAAAAAAAATTTCCAAATACAATTACATATTTTGTATTAATTGCATTTTTGAAAAATTAATTCTTTGCATCAGTCTCGAGTTCTGCTACATTAAAAAGCTTTAAATCCGATTATATCCTTTATATTGATTGTATTTTCAAAAAACACATTCTTTACACCATCTTCCAGCTCGTTTTACTTCTTAAAAATTTTACAACTCTCTTACAAGAATACTTTAAGTATTATTAAAGAAATAAAAAAAATTAACGAGATTTCATGTTCTAGAGAAAAGGAGGTATATCTTACACCCTGAAAAGGATATTTACTACTTTCAATTTCTTTTTGTATGGAAATGTTCAATTTTTATTATAATGGTAATTCATAAAGCTTATCAATGTGTGATCACGTCCTCGAGGTACCGTAATGCTCTTTTTCTTTCCCATGGGATTTACTGTCTGCGGTAAACACGGGGGACGCGCGCCTGAGATACGCTAGCGACCTTTCTCCATTTTCGAGTATCAATCAATTTTTATTTTTTCCATTTTTCAAATATCTAGATCATAGATACTCCTTGTTTGGCGCAGCCTAGCCGTGTCTGGCTCTCGAGTCATAAAACATAACCATCTCTCACTTATGCAGTCAATCTGTTGCGGCCCGTTATATATTAGCTTTAACCCATAGACCATGCAG
>BMAW01053571.1:284982-338975 GCA_019974015.1 Nephila pilipes | reverse complement strand
TAGTTTTAAGTTTTTCCAATAAAAAGAATCAAAAAATAGTTTTAAGTTTTTCCAATAAAAAGACTAAAATATATGCTGATACAACTAATGTTACTCTCAAACAGAACTTGAAATAATAATATTGTGCTCAGAATTGAATGTAAATGTAAATCTTCAAAACAATTCTCTTTTTAAATCTAAATAATTAAATATAACTACTAAACAAATGTATTTAACTATAATATTTATAAAGGATTGAAATATGTAATTACTTTCTTTCCCAATACGTAAAAGAAATTTGTTAAAATAAAGTTAATTTTTTTTTCAGAATTATATATCTTTAAGATATATCTAAATGTTTTACTTAAAGAAACAAGAAGAACGCATTATAAATTCCTTGCGACAAAAGTAAGAAAATACATTATTCATTTGTTTGAATTTATAAATTCCTTTCTACATATGGCAAAAGTATTTCTGTCCTGTGAATCATATTGTAAATAAATTATAGTAAACAAAATTTGCAGCATAATTTCACGTCTTCGTTTTTTTATGTATTGCGGCATTTTTTTATGAAACTTTTCCCAGTTAAGCACCAATCATTTTTGGAAGTTTATGTGATATTTAAGTGAAAACGTATTAGTACAACTAGATTTTATATATTCCTTTCCTTCGCTATGCATTTGATGTAAAAAGGTTACATGTTATATTTTCAGGAAATCAAAACTAGTTTCGACCAAGTATAAGAATTAATGATTTGTTGTTTAAAGGAAGTAAATCGTGAGTTCAAATGTATGTTATTATTTAATTGTACAAATCGTGTAGCGCAGTTGATTCATGTTAAATCTGGTCGATGTCCCAAGTCCTTCAGTTAATGTGGTGTGGAAGTTTGGAGAAGAAGATACCGGCTCCTGTGTCATCATCGTTACTTGCCCGAGGCTTAAAACTATGAGGACTGTCACCAATAGCCTTCGTGTTGATTCTCCTTCCAGGTTAAAAAAAATTAAAATAAATATTATTTATAGTTAATTGTAGTGATAATTTGCATTTTGTTTTTCTCTAAATTATATTTAATATATTCCTGTTTCTATTCTAATACATATATTTCTTTGTTATTCTTCTTATTTGAGATCAATACTTGAATAATACAATAAAAATATTTCTTATAAACTGAAATCGCCAAAATTTTTAACTATTTTGTTAAAGATTGGTTTTATTAACCCTGGTTAACAGGTAGATAGAGTTTATTATTTTTATTGCACTAAAAGCAGCACTAGGACTATTGGTGACGGACCACGTAATTTTAAGTCTCAGTCAAGTGACGAGGATAACACAAGAGTAGATACCTCTCTCTTCTAACTTCCATTCCATGCCAACGGTTGGACTTTCAAGCTCATCAGATTTAATGTACATCACATCCGGCTGCATTTCGAGTCTTAGTGGCGGCTACCGTGGCCATAAAAATTTCAGAGAGCATGGGTAAATTTGTAAAAATGAATTAAAAGCAATCTAAGGGATTCTCAATGACAAACTTCTAGTTTATCATAAGGGAATTTTAAGAAAATTATTAAAAAATACATGTATTTAATGACTTTTATTTAATTATATACGTTTCAGAATGTAATTTAAGATCCGTGTAGAATATTATTAAGAAAATAAGTTATGGTATTTTCTATTTCACTCTAATGCAGGGCTTCTTATACTATGGGTCGCGACCCCAAATGGGGTCGCGTAGCAAAATTCTGCGGTCGCGAGAGATTTTAATGTCAAATATTTATATATACCATTTTATAACATCACTAGAGTTGGCGGAATGCAGTGGACTTGCAGCGTCTAGACACGCGCATTTGTTGAAGGTTTTGAGCTATCTCCACCGACAGCAGTAAACGATCGCTACGATCGCTATACTGTGGCTATACATTGTTAGTGCGTTAGTCGGTATCATACATGTTGAATAAACCGAGCGCCGCTGACTTCCCACTCTGACCGCCACCTCTAAATATCACACTCAATCAAAGGGAGGAATGCGCGCGCGTACACACGTGCAACCTGCAGCTAAACAATGATTCATGTATGGGGTCGTCAAGTTTTGTATGGGGTCGTCAAGAAACTCGCAATCATAAATGGGGTCGTGAATGACAAAAGTTTAAGAAGCCCTGCTCTAATGTGTTTTCCTCCTATGCCTTATTCTACTATAGTAACTTTCTTAAATAGGAGGCGTATTCGGAAAGTATCGTTTCTTCGTACCACCGCCGCAACGCTGAGTCATGCGTTCCGCGCATGCTCCGTAGTCTTTCATGTTCACTGGCTCTCAACTAACGCAATTTTTGTTTGTTTACGTTGTGTTTTCAGTTTGCTGCACACACGTAAAATGTTCAAGACAATTACTGATCCCTCCCGCTATAATTCATGCTGTAATTCGATTTTTGAACGCAAAGAATGTGAAACCAGCTCAAATTTATCGTCAAGTTAAAGATGTTTACTGTGATGACACGATGAGTGATGGAATGGTGAGAAAGTGGGTTAGAATGTTTAATAAAGGTAAAACAAATGTCCACGATGAGGCTCGAAATGGTCGGTCTTCTGTTGTCAACGATGATCTGGAAAGGAAAGTGGACGAAAAAAAATCCATTAGAGTAGACGTTTCACAATGATGACGCTTTCGGACGAATTTACGCAAATTTAAAGTACTGTTTGGTGCGAAATTGTTGCAGACCGCTTAGATTATCACACCTAAGAACTGTAACTATAAGAGTATTCCCGATGGGTTCCAAAAATGCTCACTGATATTCACAATACCAAGTGACTTAGCTGTGCATTGATATTTCTCACACGATACAGTGAAGAAGGAAAGGATTTCTTGAACTAAAATGTGACAGGTTTTGAAAGGTGAGTTCGTCATGTCACACCAGAATCGAAACAACAGTCAATATAATGGAGACACATTCAATCTCCGAAGAGACGAAAGTTCAAAACGATGGGAAAGATTTATTCCCAGATTTGCAACCGTTAATGTGGCACGATATTGTGAGAGTTTAAGAAAACTACGGTGTGCAGTTCAAAACAAACGGAAAAGAATGCTCAGTAAATGAATTGTGTTGCTCCATAATAAGTTTCAGCCCTATACTGTGGTGTGACGCGAACTATGATTCGACATTTTCTGGGGCAGCAGTTCGTTCAACCGCTGCACTACCATTGTCCGACTTGGCGCCGTAGGACTACCATTTGTTCCTGCGCTTGAAGCGTGAGCTAGGCGACAAGCGACTTGGATCCGACGATGAGGTAAAACAATTCTGACAAGTGTTTAGATATCGGTAGAAACAATGTAGAAAAATAATGGAAGGTTTGATCTTTCTTTTAAGTAAAAAATTGGCTTGTAAAAAATTAATTTACTAGTTGTTTTCTCAAAACGGTACTTACTTTCCGAATACGCTCGCATATAGAGTGGTTCAGGAGAATAATTTCTGGATAACGTATTACTTAAGATTTTATCAAATCCTCATAACTAATTTATTCTCCAAGTAGTTGCTTCTATTAAGTGCTTGAAAAAATACTGTGAAATTTCATCTTCAAGCAAATGTTGGGTGAATTAAATACTCTAATAAAAGAAAACTATATGAAAAATTATATAATTTCAAATGTATTGTCAAAAGCATTTATTCAGTATACAATTTGTGTTAGATTCTTGAAAAGCAGCAGGAGAGAAAATAAAAAAATGGTGTACATTTACAAAGTGTTTAATTGTCCTAAAATACAGACAGTAATGCTGCGCGACTAAAAAAATGCATAATAAAAGATAAATTTTCACGGGTATTCTTAATGATTTCATTAATGTTCTTATTGCCACTTGTTAAATATGTGCAAGCACTTGAGGATAAATTAGAAACGAAGAAACTATCTACATTGTCACGAAAAAAAGGACTTTAACTTTAGTAAATGACACAAAGGATGGAAATCTTTTGTTTCATTTATGCCTCATCCATTGCATCGTTTGAAGGTACCAAATCTCTCATTTTTTCAATCGATGTACGGACCGTCCCTTTTATATGTATATAGAAATTGTACTCATTCGCATGTGTTCTTAATGTAATTTAAAACCAATATAAAATAATAAGAAATGATTAGCAATGAAAGAGCAATGTTTTATTTTCGAACAAAATTTTATTTTTCATGTAATTAGTCCGATTTGTACGAAATAATTTTCTTAAATATGCAAGATACATAAAAAATAACAAATTTAAAATGATTCATATATCTAATAAGATTTCATTCAAATATCTAAACCAATGTTTTCTGAACATAATTGCTTGTTTTAAGTAAGTAAGCTGAAATTACGATAGATCATCTTCACACGATATATTCAGTAAACTATTGTTTTTTTCAAAAAAAAATTAACTCAAAGCTCTGAATATTTAAAAAAATACAAGATAAGTATAACAATTTGGAGACTAATAACTAACAATTTATCCATTGGAATTTATAATACCTTCAATGAAAAATAACAAAGCAAAAAGAAATAATTGAGAGGTACGCTTTTTTCCAAATATTTTAAATAAAAGTCGAATGAATCAATAACTTGGTTTTAAGCAACTTTCCTGAAATAGAGACAAAAAAAAAGTTCCATAAACTTATAAACGTATAATAAAAGATAATCTGTATCGCATTTTCTTCTATGCCTCTTTAATGAACTTATCATCGTTTCTTTAAATCTCTGCAAATACTTGAAAAGAAATGGAGGATGAAGAAAATGGCTACATTTGCAGAAAAAGGTTTTCTGTTGTTTATTCCAAATTCTATTATGCTTGCGCCTAATCCATTTCTACGTTTGAAAAGAAGATACAATTGTCTGTCTATTATTTTGTTCCCCGATGGTATATCCTCTCCTTTGATTTTTTCTCTCGCTAAATTTTCTTTGAAAGGGAAACGATATATAACGCTTAAAATAGACTGAGCCGAATAAATAAATCAGATTGAATAAAGTTTATGAAAGACGAAAAAGGAATTAAATTCTTTCTCTGATCTAAATGCATTTTAAAATATTTTTATTTTATTCTTCGTAATAAATACTTTGTATCATTAATTTTCAACATCTATTCATTTATGTACAGCAATAAAAAATTCAACGATGATAGAAATAATTTTAAATAATCAAAAGGAAATTGTATCTAATATTTTTTTTAAAATTCTTCTATATATTAAAATTTCTTTTAAAAGATAATACACCACGCTTTTTCAATATTAAATTAGTCAATTCTTTCTACTTGGTTGATCAGAATTTATCAACTTTGCGAAGAAAGGTAAAAACAAAAAATTAAAAATTACTTAATTTTTTTTTATTTAAATGTATTTTAGTACGTATAGAAACTGTGCCATAAGTAATGAGGAAATTAAACTATGTTATAGTTGATGAAGAAAGAAATTATATAAGTTATTTCACATTGAAAGAATTAAAAAATCGACATTCAGATGATGCCATCGATTTTTAGAGGAAGAGAGGAAGGAACGACATCTTTTTGAAATGATTTGATAATTATATGAATTTCGAGATAATAAAAAAAATTCTGCTTAAAGAAATCGATCACACGTACAATTACCTGTTCATCAGTATCAGAGGAATCTCTAGGGCTTGCATCGTAATACGATTTCGGATCAAAAAAAACATATCAGCTGAGGATAATGGATTTGACTATGTATTGTTAACATTTTTCACACGGATATTTAATTTATCATAATTTATTTGAGCTTGTCTATCACAATTACGCAAATGTGGCTTTTAATCATCAGTGGACCGTGAGAGTGTTTATGGCTTAAGTTTTTTTTTTCTTGCATAAGTCTTATTTCCCCACATGAAGACATATTCAAATAAGTATAATTTTGTGATTTAATCATTTACCTGACTCGATTGTTATATTAAATTCTACTCAAATAGCATTTCTAAATTTGAACTTGTGTTCGGGAACAAACAAAGTTGTACATATATATTGAGAATTAATTATGTTACAAATTGATTATCAAATAAGGAGAAGGCCGTCAAACAGTCTTATATCGCCATCAAAAAAAAAAAAAACCTTATGTGAGGTATCGAAGAGTAAGCTTATGGAATACAATGAGAGTACATCCTCCAAATATCCAATCAACCAGATAGACTTAAGATTGTCTCACAAATCGCGTATACTTCTCGCACACTTCACACTAGATCCTTTCCTATTATCATACATTTATCTCAATTCAATTATCTATCGCTTTTATGAGACTATATTATATATTTATTCTGCAATTCTGGAGTCTACTTAATTTATATAATCACGCTTCATTTTATTGAAATGTGTTGGAAACTTAAATAGTCAAAAAAGGATGTTCGTTAAGGAAAGTTTCGTGAATTGCCCATTTTACAAAATTCCATTGTAAGCTGACAAAAATGCACTCAACGTTAGTATACTTGAAATAGAAAAAATCTTCGCAGTGAAATATCTACGAATGCTGTTTAATCATGTACCAACTAATGTGAAAGTCAACATTAGATTCCATCCTGGAGAGGCATCTTCTTATAAATTAAAGTGTTAGTGGGCATTTAAAAAGCTTTTTTGAACTCAATAGAATATTTTTGCTGGATCTTTTTGCTGAATCTTTTTCCTGATCTTAACATACATTTGATCTCTTAAAATTGAGTTCTTTCTATAAGCGACTGTCAAATCTTTCGATTGCGAATATAGAAACTTGTCCCTTCCGCACCGCTACTATTACAAAAGAAACGTGAAATGATAAAAACCGCATCCGGTAATCTATGCTGTATCAGTATTATGAATGCATCCTGCCCCATGGTACAACACTGGAGCATTTGTAGCATCATAAAATATAACAATTCGTGACGTTATGTCTAATAAATGTTTCCTGCGAATTATTGTCTCGTGACTTATTTGTTTCCTGTTTCTTGCTATCAGCTTCCCGCAACGGTTTCGGCTATAAGTTCTAAAGTGATCTGTATTTCTTTATATTTTTTCTATCATTCCTAAGTGTTTGAAACATCGTTCTTAATATATATACATTTTAAGTATAGTGTTAGAATTTGATAGAAATGTTAATAGGAGCTTTTCAAAAGATGATATGTGAAATTTTTAATTTATTTAAAATAAACAAAACATTTTTTTAAAAAAAATTAAACAATATACCTTAAACATGTTGTATAATTCAGAGATACTTCTTCATATTTAAATATTTATCACACGGTTACTAAAACAAAATATAAATTATTCTCTATAACATTTCTTATTTATTTTTCTTAACGTTTGATGTTGTACCATCCAAAGGGAATCTTAAGTTGTTTTTTTAATACATCTTAACTTAATTATCAAATTCCGAATCTCAATATAAACTTCCTTCCTTGGAGCAACCTTCGCATAAACAGGAACAACGCAAATTGTTCAACGTATACTTAAGCATCACTTTTTAATCATGGCGTACAATGTTTCACTAATGACTAAATAAAATTGAAAATGTGTAATCTTTTGCAAAAGTACCTTTCGTAAATAGATTTTTGTAACTCGAACTTCGCAAGTTCGAAAATTGTAATTTATATTTCATCACTCTTAAAAATATATTGTTTAACTTATAAAAATTATAAGCTGTCTTAATCTATCAGTAGAATCACTCCTTTCCGTCTCGTAAATACATGCTAGGGACAAATTTTTTCTCAGTTTTGTTAAGAGCTTGATAAGCGTGCAATATAAAATTGTACTTGAATCATGATTTTTTATAGGACTATTAATTAACCTGGTGAGTTTAATATAATTTAAATCGAATTTCTTTTATATTTATTGCAGAAAATTTACTTTCATTTGAACATGAATTTCTTACAGAAATAATTTCTTATGATATTTTCAACATACAAATTCTGCCAAATTTCAGCGTAAAATAGTTTCAAATGTACAAACTTGTTTTATTATTTTTAATAGCATAAATAGTATAGAAGTATTCCTTATATTGAAACTTTTTGAGTAAGAAATAATCGAAGTTGCTACAAAATCTATCAAATAATTCAACTAATGAGTACATAATATAAGTACCACTTAAATAAAAAAAAAATACAACTTATCTGCATTTAATAACTCCACGTGTTCATTGCTGAACAATATTTTCATTAAATCATAACGTTTATTTTATAGATTAATTTATAATATTGTGACCTGGATACAAATGTTATTCTATCATCTCCCCTGAGAATTGAATGGAGTCATTTAATGGAATGTAAGGAATATATTTTTGAAAATGTTTCTGGCTGCACATTTTCATGCTCTTCAGCTAATCTCTTCACACCAATTCTAAGATCATTTGACCAAAATGAAACTTTTGAATGTGTACGTAAGTGATATTTCACTATAACCCCATACTTAATTCTTTCAAAAATGTCTCCGATTCCAATTTTCTTGCCAATTATTTGAATGGACCCGTTTAGTCCTCAGTGTTAACTAATGAAAAAAAAAAAAAAAAAAAAAAAAAAAAAAAAAAAACAGAAGACATCTTCCTGGAGCAGAATAAATTCTTCATAGTAGACAGAATGTATTTTGGCTACCGTTTGATTAAACTGTTGAAAGTCACCAGTTCCAATTTTAGTTATTCATCCAACGAAGGATGAATTTTGCCATCCCCGTGATGCGAGGACAAAACAAGAGCTGATTTATTCTTTTCCGAAATAAGGGATACTTGAAACACAGCCTTATAATTTAAGCAAAAAAGAGAAGAGTTCCTATATTTTGTTGGTGAGCAAAAATTTAGAGTAATAATTGTCATTTTCTTTGTGTAATACTACTACGTAAATAAAATGGTGATCCTTAAATAAATCGGAAGCTAGTGAGATTCTAAGGAAGGAATACGAATAGTAGCTTCGTCACGGCATCAATTGCTTTATTTAACCACATTTAAGATTCAGCATGTTTTTGTCCAACATAAATTTCCAAATTATATCACTAAAACTTTTGGGAATGATATAAACCAAAAATTGCAATTTAATATTTAGGTGGTTTGTACTTTATGTATTACCAGAACTGACATCCTCAATGAAGGGGATTCAGTTCTTTGTCTATGATGTAATATTCAGACACAGAATAAATTACTCTTTTTATATTTTTCTTGCAAGAAATTCTGAAATCCTCACTAATGGATACAAGTTTATCTATAGTCTTCTTTCGGCTTGGCAATTGACATCTTCTAACAAGAGAAGTCTCAGAAAAAAAGAGAATAGGGGTTTTGAAATTTTTGTTTAAGAGATGCACTTTCCACATCCATCGAACGAAGATATTCCCTTTCATTGAGATGCGCAGCTCTAAGCACACCAGCATAAATTATTAATCCAAACAACGTCTTCAGTTAGGTCTCACTCGAATCTCGAGCATTACGTTTTCTGGAAAAAAATGTACTTCTAACTATTAAAAAATAAATTTTGGTTGATTTATAAAATATGCAGTAAAGATACTGTCATCAAACATATTCATCAAACATTACTGAAATTTCGGTACCAGGTAAATTGCTCATATTGTCGTGAGATATTGTTCACACATTTTTGCGGATGATCTTTTAGCCAAACAATTTTGACTTCAATATTATCTATTTAGGAACAGGATTCAAAGAGTTTAAAATTCATTTCAATTCTTGTAAGGAGATCCAGCAGTAATCACTGCTCACGTGTTCGTAAGACCTCCTTTCGACTACCACCATATCATTCAATTCTGAAATAAAGTTAAATGCTGAATCACATGCATGTCTCCCATCTCAACATTTAAACAACAATGTTCAGAATCTCGGAATGTAACCGAAATTTCTTTACGTCACTCCTTCATGACACTGATTTTGAAAGATTCCATTAGTTTCAGCACAATCACTCACGAAAAACGCTTTTTTTGAACAAAATATAAAACAATGATAATATATTTTAACACGACTCATGTGCTGACCGGTTGAATTAAATTTTTAAAAATATTCATAATTTGTCATACTTGCTCTTTCAGTAGCTGACTGATTATATATACATATATAATCAAACTATAATTATTAATTTATTAATAAATATTTCAAATAAACATGTGTGTAAACTGAAAGCAAGTTATAAAACTACAAATAAAATTATTACCTAATTTTAATGTAAACTTAAAACTAGTTAAACTTGTTATCATTTTTAAAATTAGTAAGTAAACAAGTGTGTAAATCCATATCATAACCTAATAAATGCAGAGTAAAAAGTTTAATAAATGGATTAAACTGAAAATTAAAGTATACAAAATGTCTTAAAATGAAATAAAATTTAACTATTTATATTATGAAAAAA
Organism: Nephila pilipes; assembly: GCA_019974015.1. Taxonomy (NCBI): domain Eukaryota; kingdom Metazoa; phylum Arthropoda; class Arachnida; order Araneae; family Nephilidae; genus Nephila; species Nephila pilipes. The sequence goes on along the minus strand of BMAW01053571.1, from coordinate 328,681 downwards.
TAAAACCAGTAATTTAAAAATATTAGATCACTATTAAGCACATAATAAGCAAATTGTTACAAAAATTCTAAAAAGTATAAGATTAAAATAGCTAAATTAAATTGGACATAAAGTAATTTAAAATATAGTATAGGCCTTACGATTGAGATACATGAGTAATATAATAAAGATCAAACTCATCAAACCTCAATTTCTCCTTATAACAAAATATTAAAATTCCACATACAAGCAAAAGCCTTTATTCAAAAAATTCATAAAATTTATAAATTCAAAGAATATTTGAAAGAATAAACAAAGAATTGTAATTTATTTGTTTCCAAATTTAAATAATTATTTAAAAATAAAATTATACATATATGTACACTTTTTAAAATAATTAAAGATAAAAAATTTTTGAAACTCTTATCTATTACACCCCATGTGATCTGCCCAAACAGCAAATACAAAAGTAATTGCTTGTTAAGTGGCCTTTTGATTTTCCATAAAATAAATTATTTCATATTAGATATTATTTCTGTAATTTTAAACTGTTGTAATTTCTAGCAAATAATTAAATTAGAACGAATTAAAATATAAGTTGTTGTTACTACAATATTTTTATAACAAATAATGTTTAAAAAATAATTTGATTATTTGGATAAATGAAGAGTGTTTCTCAACTAAATGAAGAAAGTTTTTATATAGCACGTTTGCTATATTTTCGCATGGTAATTTAAAATGCTACACTCTACACATTTTTACTCATGAATGTATAAATCATAATTCATGAAGACTTCCTCAACATGTTGAGCATATCTTTGAACATATTATAATAATACGGAATCGATAATAACCTCAGTTTCATTAGTATTTGACAATACAATTAATATTTTATGAAAACAAATCTATTTACTATATTTATACAGTTTTAGGTGTTTATCTGAAATCGGTTTTTGAGGTCCAAGAAGTTAATATTATTTTATACCACTGCTTTATGTTAAAAAGCGAAAAATTGTGTATTATAATAAAATCAATAACTATAAGAAATAATTGCATCATAAAAATAAAAAATAATAATTATATATCCCTCGCAGTACTTTAACAAAATACAACAATATGTCAAATAAATTTTTACTAAAGAAACTAAAATTTACATTATTGAGGAAATGCTCTATAAATTAATTGTAATAAAAAAAAATTATCAAGATTAACCTTAAAATCTTCCTAGTTACAATATTCAAATCAGACTAAAGCGTGTGAATGATCTAACATAGGAAATAAAGTACTGTGGAAAGGAAAAATTCAATTTCGCATAAGTTTACTTTTCTTAAATATTCGCTTTTTTAATGAACTTTTAAATATTTTTTTTTAAGATATTAGTTTAATAATTCTTCTAATATATCAACAAAGATGATATTATTAAATTTATTCATAAGCGTAATTCATAAATCCTAAGCAGAAAAAAATTCATTTTGAATGCCTGACAATTCTAGTCGAGTGGTGACGAGTTAAAGACCAGCGCCGTTGTAATCCAGGAATGTGTTCGAGACCTGATTCCGCTCAAGAACCATCATGTAAGGGGACTGAAGAGCATTAAAACACTTGTGGTTTAAAGTCCTCGCTTAATGTAGGGTAGAATTTATGACAGTAAAGTGCCAAATCACAGATATTATAATTGTCACTTGACAAAGATGAAAAATCACGAGGTCCTCTTCCAATAAATAACTATTTCTAAGTACGGGGCAAAATAAACAATTGATCTGAGAATATAATTCATTTTTTCTTTCTTTTATAAATTTCATACATTAATCAACAATGGAGTAATTGCAAATCTCTTTAGAAACCTGAATTTTTGTTTTCACAAACTGTCTGCTAATAATTGTTTTGAACGTAAACATGATAAATTTATGTATTCTCCAATTTAGAATAAACTATGCTAGAATTGCAAAACCTTTCTAAAAACTGAATTTTTATGTTTCACAAACTTAGTCTAATAACAGCGTTCAAAGTAAATGTGAACAAGTTATTTATTCTGAAACTATATTTTTCTTGCATTTTTTTCACTGTATATCACCTATGTTTCCAGATAACAAATTGTTAAAATGAATTTATGAAGTGAGCATATATTTCGCTAATGTTGTTTAAGGGTTCAGGGAGAATAATATTTAACAAAGAGAACTGTCGACATGATTTCGTAAAGTATTTTTAAGAATTAATTCTATTTCTCACTAGTATAGAACATTTCTCTAGTGAACCATTAATTCTACTTAATTTTTCCCTTTATTCATCTTTCTTTGTTGTGTTATTAAAGAAATACTGATAGTATTAGAAAACTGATATACAAATTATAGTTTGTTTTAAGCACAATGAGAATCAAAGAGGCATAGTCTTTTTATGAGCAGAAAGAGTTATTGTAATACAATTTAATAAGGATATATATTAAAATGTCTTATATAGAAGGCGTTACTATATAGAAACAACGAGACATTGAAATAAATACTGAATTCAACTATTTCTCATTTTAAATAATTTTCTTAGTTGTTCGGTGAAAACAATACAATTATTAATCATAATGAAATAATATATCCTTTCAATTAACTATATAATAAATTTCTACATTAAAATTGGGCATCTATTCATTAGATTTCAAAGTAAATAACGGTATACATACATACTTGCATACACGATTTTTCGAAACTCATAGGCAAAATTTAAGGGGTGATAGAAAACATCTAAACTAACGATTTTACCATACTAGTACAATGCAGATGCAAAGAGAAAGTAGGGTACCGCTAGATGTGGTGCTGTAATGGAAATTGAAATGCGCGAGTTTTCTTACACATCGTCATTTCAGGAGGCATGACGACGAACAGTAATCAGGAACAGACCATGTTCTAAAAATAAATTTTGAATTTTACCCTTAGTTTCATAACCCGTAGGGCGTTCCGAAACTCAACGCAAAAATTTAAGGGGTGTTAGAAAATATGTAAACAAACAATTTTCACCCTACAATGCATAGGCGAAGAGCAAGCGGTGAACTGCCAGAGGACGCTGCAATGAAATGCATAAAGCCTGAGTTTTCTTACACATTATTATTCCTACCGTGGATTTCAGGAGACAATGCAGGTCTAGTTTCTCAGCGATTCTGGTTCATAATTCAATCAAGTATGTTATATCGACTTATCCCATGTATTTGTTGTAAGATGCTACAATATGTGGCTAAGCTATATATATGTATGTATATATATTCCTTTTCAGGTTTACTCATTCAGGATTGCACATATCAGCTTTACTGGTTCAAAAATTGAAACTAAATAAACAATCTGGTTTATTTTCCATTTCACAATGCAAATGTAATCTGGGATAATAGAGTCAATTTAAACGTGGTTGTACAAGTTTCGGAGGCGATGAACTTTCGGGACGTCCGAGAACTAAGACTACTGACTATATAATCTCTAAATTTCACCAAATGGTGCTAGACGACCATCGAATTAAAGTGAGAGAGATAGCAGAGGCTATGAATATGCCCAAAATTATATTGAACAAAGTTTTAGGCATGAGAAAGCTGTCCACGCGTTAAGTGCAGCCTGATCAAAACCGTGTTCGAATGAATATTTCCAACTCTCTCTTGGTGCAGTTTAAGGTGATTAAATAAGAGTTTGGGCACTGCATAATTACTGCAGATGAAAACTGGATGCACCATTATACGCCGGTAACAAAAGTACAATCAAAGCAGTGGACAGCGAAAGGGTAATAGGATCCAGAAAAATCAAAAAACTTTTGAGATAGTCATATAGAGTTACCCTTATGTAGTATCTTCATACAGAAAAAACCATTACTGAAGTAAACTAAGCATGACTACTTGACAAACTGAATGCAGAAATTGCTGAAAATTTGCCACATTTGCAGAAAATTTTTTGTTTCACCAATACAATGTGCCTACTCACACCTCAGCGCTTAACATGGCAAAAATCCAGGAATTACGGTTTGAACTGCTTGACAACCTTTCTTACTCAACAGATCTAATCCCAAGAGGTATATTTTTGTTCCTTATTTAAAATTGTGCACGGAGGTCAGAGACTTTCATCAAATGAGGATTCCATTGTCTTCACAAACAATTATATTGCACAGAAAGAAGCCGAGTACTATTTCGACGGGTTAAAGGGATGGGAGAAGCATTAGGAGAAATGTATAGACCCACAAGGAGATTATGTAGAAAAATAAAAAATAAATGTAATGAAAAAACTGTCTTATATCTTTGTTAGGTTGCAAATCTTTTAGACTACTCTCGTAGTTTAAGTCTTCTTGAGGGTGAGAATGATATCCAGAGAATAGAGATATCCCTAAAAATCTTCGAAGCTCTTTTTTTGTCAAAAAAAAATGTAATATTTTTCATTTTGCTTTGCGTAGCACTCAGCCTTTTTAATAATAAATGCAGTAATTTCAGGCCTCAAAATGTTCTCATTTGGATTTATATTTTCTTTGCTATCTTAAGTCAATCTGAACAATTTAACCAGTAAAACGATTCCTTTACTGTGGCACTTATATTTTTCTAATTGTTTTTCTAAACATTTTTTTCACATTTCGTGATGTATTTTTTTTTTGTAACTGTATTTAATTCATTTGAGATACTATAATTAGTATTTGTGTATGTTTAGCTGTTTTCTTTCTCCTTTCTAAAACATCTTATAAATTCCTCTGTTTTCTTCAGTTTTTATATGTACGTAGAGTGACAAATAAATAATCGGCTCAAAAATTAGCTTTATTGAAAATATTATACAAATAACTTTTAATCCCTCTTTCAACATACTCCCTTTCCCTATCAATACTTCGCTACATATGAATTTTCTACTGTTCAAAGCAGTGTTGCAGTCATTAGGTGTGTCACCTTCTTCAGTAAGTCTGCCGTTTTTGCCTACACTTCTTCTGTAGACAGAAAATATATTCATTTCGATGAACTTTTGGATGCAGGCAGAAGTCACATGGTGCAAACTTTGGCGAGAAAGGTGAATGCTTGAGCTCAGTAATGCGTTTGTTCGCCAAGAATTGTTTAACAAAGAGTGCGTTGTGCGCCGGAGCGTTGTTTTCGTGTTTGATTTTCTGGTAGTACCAGTTTTGCGCAAACTTTAATTATATATACCACCCTCGGTCAAATTTTTTCTTATTGTCTCTTTATCTATATTCCTAATATCTGACATCATTCGAACACTCAAACTTCTGTCCTTATGCATGATCTCATTAACTTTTTTAATGTTTTCATTAGTTCTTCATGTCGCAGGTCGACCAGAACGTTCAACATCTTCTACAACCTCCCTAACCTCCGAAAATTGTTCGTGCCATTCAAAAATTTTACGATGTGGCATCATCTTCAAACTACGTCCTTAACAATTTAAAGCATTCAGTTGGATTTTTTTTTTTAAATAAAATTTCAAATTTATGCGCTGCTCGATTTTTAAGCGTATCATGATCGCGGCACTTCGACACAACGACGTGTTACTCAAACCAGGATTAAAAACAAACTGAATTAGATGGAGGGATAGAATAACGTACCACCTGCACCGGAAGCATGGAGTTCAATTTCATTCAATTCCTCTTCCTCCACACCAAGTCTAAGGGCAGGGCCTGCACAGTCCGGTTATTTAATTATCACTCCTTGTATAGAAATTTCCATTTCGCTAGATACATCATCTGTTATATTGTCACGTAAATTATTTCCCCAGACATTCATTATTCATCTGTTATTATGCTGAGAACCGGAGATAAAGTGTTGATTTCGGGGTCATTGGATAAATAATCTGAGCTTAACTATTCTAAATAATCTAATGCTTGTTCTATAGACAAAAATGTTTAGCTCATATTGTATTCATCGTTGAAAAATACACACAGTAAGAGAAACATATTCGCGCATGTTCTGTTGTAAAGAGAGACTTTCAAACTAACTTCAAGGGGAGTAAAAGATTTGAATAAGTGTTTTATTTGGCATGTTCAGTGTAGTTGTAAAACTGTTTAAAGAATTTCCTGAAATCTGAAGGATTTAAAAAGTTAACGAAAGCACCATTGTTTCCAAAATGTAAATAAGCTATTTGTTCTTAAACTGGTAAAGACGTTTTTGTAAATTTTCATATTGAATCAATGATGGCTTTCATAATAGACTGTTGCAAGTAAATTTTAACCTTAAAATTAAGTGTTATTAAACTTCAATTTAGAAATAAAAAAAACATTTAATGAATGTGCCAGTAATGTCAAACTTCATATTTTTAATTTGTAAAAAATAAATCATCATATATGTTTCTCAAAAAATTACAGAATATGTTTCCATATATAATAGATTGAAATAAAAACAATCGTCTGACAATATTTGCAAAAATTGTTTCTTTAAACAAATCATACATTGTTTTCAAATTGGAATTAATAGCTCTTAATGGGATCATAGCTTTTAGTTTAATTGTACTTGTTTGTATGCTTGCTAATTAAATGTTTTTTATGACTATGCGCACAAAACATGCAGCAATTTATTTATGCTGCAATTGAATTACTTTTCCTCATTCTTTTGCAATCTACAAAGTATTTTGGTAATTTTATTAGTTCAGTAAGATTGTGATGAGATTGTTTATTAACGTTGCACTGAAAAGCAACGCAAGGGCTATGTTAGAATAACGATAATGCGCCCGAAGTATGACAATTTCGGGGCTAATTAATCCAAATAGTGGAATGTAGTGGACTAGATACACATTTAAAACAATCATAATTAAAGTCAATACATTGCAATGGTGCGTAATTTAGAAGAATTCGGAGACAATTCAAATACTGCCCCAGTCATTTGAGCATGGTTTTGATTTAAGAACTTAGCCATGGTAGCCAAGCGATCGTAATCACTAGATCATGGCCAATGTCCTTTAAAATGAGATTCATGATTCAAACTATGATGCCACTAATGATCCGTCGTATAACGAAAATGATGTGCCTAGAATCAGTTCGGTATGGAAATCTGCACTTGGAGTGGAATAAAAGAAATGAGAAAATTATCACTATCATTTAAAATTGCAAGTCCATTGCAAATATCTCTCATATTTTTCCTATGTAAATGTGACGTTAATAATAAATCAATTAAAATTAAGCAATCCATTAAAAAGAATATTCGTATGCCAGCATTATTAAGCTTTTATTTAATTGCAATTAGCGTGATAAGGAAAACTGTGCCCAATACCTTAGCTGAGAGGATAATTAATAATACAAAATATCATTAGAGAGACTATTGCCAAAATTATTTCTATAAGAAAGTATTTTTTTTCCTATGTTTATTGACTCTGAAAATAAATGTCAAACTTTTGTTCAAATATTATATTTATTTTTTTTTCCATTAAATAAAAGCACTAATGAATGTTCTAATTTTGGAAGCCCTAATAATGAAAATCAGTTGTACTACTTTTCTTAATAACCGCTACTTATATATTGATATTTTGTGTGTGTGTGTGTGATTTCAGAGATAAATTATTCAATAAATTCGAATTAAATCATTTATTACTATTAAGTTCGCATTTTTTTGCAAGCAATATTGGTCATAATTTAAAAAATATAAACATTTAAATTTTCGTTGTATCTTATTTTCTTATGAAATGCCTAAATTTATTCGTTATAATATTCTCAGAATTCTAATATTTTACATGATATATAATGCAGCTCCTACCAAAATGTACGTATATCATACATTTTTACATTTCAATCCATGTGATCGAATCGCACATCACATATTCAATGCCATTAATATCAGAGACTCGGTACAAGACAAATCCATCGCAGAAGAATCATTTATTACTGTCAACATCCTAATCTCATTCAAATTGGTATCTGACGGAAATACATCAGTATCGCTGAGAAATGTGTGATTTTATTACTCAGCCACATAATCCGAGGTATCGTAATATACGATTTTGACGACATTATTGCGGCACGCGACAACCATACATTTGAAATATTATTCAGCATTGATAAGGAAAAAGCCTAGGTTATATTTCCGTAGAAACGCATTCACTTCCCGAATAGTCAAGAAGTTATGGTCATGAGTTTCATAGTGGAGATGTTGAAAGTATGCAGTTGTCCAGAGTTAATACAAAACCGTTTCAAATGAAATGAAATGAGAACTTTCGCTGTGGGGTGTGGTGTTAGAGGGTTTTTTTTTGCACCAAATGATATGTTGATAGGACTGTGGTTCTAGATTACTAGGTTTATCACCAGCAAACACCTTAGTTGAAGGGCTATGTCCATTGGTTCAGGAATTTAATTGGTTTATGTAAAAAAGTTCATCTCGTGCCTAGGTTTGGAAATTCCCGTAATACAATATAATGAATTATGAAAATATTTATTCCAACTTCATTGAATTCAATATAAGTATTTAATTAAATCATACTTAATGACCTCTTGATATTGAAAACGCAAAATTTACTTTTATATGAAAAAAAATAATTTGCTTACGTACTCGATGATTTCTTTCAAATGAAGGGAAGTTACTAATGTATTACACATGAACACATGCTAATAATTTGTTTTACTTAAAGAAAAGTGAAATAAGAGATTCTAAGTAATCAGTAATTAGAACAAAGATATTATTTCATGGAATGTATTTTTGGAAATACAATATATTTTTTATATTAAAGAATATATTAGTGATTTCTATAATATAAAAAAAACTCTTATTCACAATCAATTATTAAATTATTTAAAAAACTATTTGTTTACTAGTTCATAATTTCAAATAATTGGAGAAGTTTTTTAAACTCTTTTCGAATTATAAAACAAAAATAAGAAATAATTTACTTTGCTTTAAAATCAAACAAAAAAAGAGTCTAAGCAATTTGTTACCAGTACAATCATCGAAAGAGTTTTCAATTATTCTTTTGTGGTCATCACTAATTGGTATTTTTTTAAACCTTAGCCTATTAGTAAAAAATTAGAATAAATAAAACATATTGGATACATGAATGGTTTTTAAGAAATTATACCATAGCATAACTTGACCGCGGTAGCCTAGTGGTTATGATTGTGGATTCAGGGGTATGGCATTGTATTTGTCGTGTCGCAAGTTCAAGCTCTGTTGTCACTGAAGAGGCATCATGTAGTAGTTAAATCTGGTCGATTTTCCAAGTTCTCCTGTCTGTGTGCTGTAGAAACTTAGAAAGGGAGGTGCCAGGTCTGGTCCGTATTACTTGACCGAGTTTATCCCAATAGCCCACGCGTTGTTTCTCAGTGCTACGTCAAGAAGCAATCAAAATAACATCGTAGTATCACAATAGTCTTAATAAAACATTAAAGATTGATTTAATTATTAACCTTTAAACATCGGCGGTACATATGTCGTACCAAAAATTTTTTTGTCTCTCGCTTCGGCTCTGGTACAACGTCTGTACCAAGCTATCTATAGACAGTTCTTTCCCCCTTTTTTTCCAGCAGATCCTTTTACAACTTTCCCCTGCCCTTTTTACGACTTTGCTTCTATTGTCCGTAATTGGGTGGGGATATTTTTCGCCAACGTTATCAGTTGTGTGCGAATTCCTTATCATTGGCGACCTTTAGAAACAACCAAATTCGAAAAAAATACTCAATTAGATGACTTTATGCAGTCTATGATAGATAGAATTTTCTTTTCTCTTGTTCTTTCTTCGAATTTTTAAAATGAATCTGAAATTGCTCGCAGAAATAGAAATTGAGAATTTGAGGAAAGATTTAGATGAAGAAAATTTTGTTGATAAACACCCAAAAAAATCTCAGGGTGACTTTGCTGAATGAGAAAAAGAAAAATTAACCACTTCGATGCAAAAAATTGTGGCAGATTACCACAAACACGTGGAATATGTTGATTTAGGAGACCGCAGGGCATCCACCTATACTTTTGGTAAGCAAACTAGGAAATTGACAAAAAATTATTCTTTAGCCTCATCGATATTGTTGTGTTTCTGATATTCAAGTCGTGCCAAACTGAGTTAAAAACTCAGTTTAAAAGATTTTAGAATGAATTTAATAACATCTCTGATATGAAAATTAAATCATAAAATTGCAGAGCCTTCAGAAATAAAAAAAATGAAGACAAATGATAATAAATTTTCTCTTAGGCCAATTGACGAAAAGAAAAGAAGAAATTTCACATATTGTGCGGAAAAGAATATACAAAAAAAAAAAAAAAGAACTACTATTATCTATAAGGCATGCAATGTGGCTTTTTGTATTTACCAAACTGTTTCGAAGAATAACATACAATTTAATTAAAAATCTCTTATCAAATAAACCAATGAAAATCAAAAGACTAGAATAAAAAAGATTAAAACTGATACATTTTTAATAAAAAAAAATAAACAAAAAAGGCTCTTTTAAGAGAGCCAAAAATTTTAAAAATTAGAATTCACTTTACATTTTTAAAACAGACATTTCAAAAGCATTGTTACAAGAACTTTTCAATTTAAGATATAAGTTTCATTTAAAAACAAAAACAATAATACTTTTTTTTTCTTTAAGATTAAAGATTCATCGAAATATTTGATATAAAAAGGTGTTTCATAATATTTTCAATAGATGCATGAATTAACTGAAGGTTTTACCTTAATTTGACGTACTTAAGATTTTCTCAGCAGCTTTGAAACGTGTTCAATTAAGTTAAAAATTATTTTTTAAATCTCACTTTTGATAATATTTAATCACAAAAGGGACACGGTAGCTGACGAGTGAGGTCGCAAACTCGTAGCCGGGATTGAGTTGTGAGTTCGAATCTTGTTCAATCGAAACCGGCTGTTAAGCCTGTCTAGTTTCTAAATCCTGATGTTGGTGTGGTGTGGAAGTTTGGTGAGGGGATGCTGCCCTCATTGCTTGACCATCGTTAAAAATTATGAAGTCCGTCACCAGTAACCTTCCTATTGTTTCAAAATGAGATGTTATTAAAATGTCAAATCAAAATATTTGGAGTATATTGAATAATTGTGCATTAAAAGGATGTTGATTTAAAAAATAAAATGTTTAATAATAATGTTTAAAGTATTGTTCTTAACTTTTTCCTTCTTTTTTATATTTCGTCGAATAATTTTGAAAACATGAGACATTACTTTAATTACATGGGTTCAATATTGCAATTAAGTAGGTAAGTTGCAATATGACCGCAGATAAAGTCTGCACACTAAGCGATGTGATTACACACCTATATATGTATATATTGTATATATATAAGCAAGCACCGAATAAATTATTCCAGAAAATATCTTAGTAGTATGATACAGCTGTCGCTTTCTTTGTTATTTGTTTTGTTTGAAAATGTTAATTTACGCAATACACTACTCTAAGTTATGATAAATATGCATTTGAAAGTTTGTAAGTCACTCAATTAATAATTATACAGGAATTCAGAAAAAATCATTATGATATGATACGTCGCCAAATATTAGGATCTTTCTTTCTCGTCAATGATTACTGACTAAAAATCAGTAACCCTTACTATCTCCCCTTTGTAACAAGAAAACTAACCTTACCACATGTCGTGAACTCGAACTTAACAGTGGGGGAAAGAAAAATTTTCCTCAATCTTAAAAGCGCCGACTGGAAAGGATATTTTGACTTAGAATCGGCCGAGTTCTAAAGGTTAAGAATCGCATTCCAACTAAATAATGTTACTCAGAGTGTGAAAAAAGTAAAAGAATAATTTAAACATATTATTGACCAAAGCACTCTGCTTGATCTATTTTACTAAGGTTGTAGATAATTTTACAACATAGTGATTTCCAAATAATCTACAAGATATTTTCAACATAAGAAGCTGTAGTCTTACGAAACTGAATTACAAATATTTTTTTATTATATCTATTATATTCTACTTGTTCACATAATAGTACATATTGTAATTAACAGATAACAGTGTGGACCCAAATGTCTATAAGCGATTCTACATTGTCATGCATCCTAATGCAAAACAGTTTCTTCATTTTTGCAATACAAATAATTTAATATTAGCTGTAGGAACTTTACATGATATACAACAATTCGATAAATACACCTATTCAACCTATGAAATTATTCAACTCTAAAAATGATAGCAATATTTACAACTGACAAACATGCCACGAAATAATATCTAAACGTTATTGCTTAAATTTTCTGCAATAAACAGGAGAAAGCAATGGAACAAATTGGGGGAGAGGGGCGAACCAAATCAAGTTGTATAAGGTAAATCAGTTTGTGAAAAGTAACATCATTAGAAATGATAATAGTTCAGATTGTCTTTTTAATTTTTGAAACCGAAGGGACTAAAAATAGAATCTGTGTTTTTCAAAATAACATAAAAAAAACCTTCAGTGCAAAGTTTTGCAAAGAATATATTTAGACAAATCAAGTTGCGCTTTTTATATAATTATTATTAATTTACTCAATTAATTATAATTAAAGTTAGCTATTGTTCTTAATTCCTCAGAGTTTGTGGAGGAATTAATTTATTTCATTGAGCCTAAGAAAGAAAAGTAATCTTAGAAATGCTTTTTAATATCAGAAAGCAGGAGATCATATCATGCTTTGTTTCCTTAAATTATATTATAACGTGTGAATATTTTTTTTTAAAAACGGTAATTATTTTGAAAATATGCGATATAGTTTTGTTATATAAATGTGAGTGTAAAAAGTTAGCTATCTACATCAAATAAAGCATGATATTTAAAGGTAAACTCTTTACAGAAATTATAGACCACACGGTATCCGTGAGATCAAGATGGGATCCATATGATCAGCGTTGCTTGCGTCGAGTCATCAGGCCACTAAAGATCCGCCGTGTAGAGGGCGTATTCCTTGTCATTCTGTCGAGACAACAAGTCCTCCCTTCGCGTAGTAAGGACGTTTGAGGGTAGGTTTTAATTCATGTATCCTCCTGGTCAATTAACTGAAGCTAAAAATTGTGATGTCCGTCACTAACAGCCCTGGTGTTACATTTTAATAGGATGCTAATAAACATTTCAACAATATTTTAACAAGCATACTCATAATAATTATAATTTTATAATATGAAATACAGAACATTTGAAGAACTTTCAAACGTTATTGATTTAATTTTATTTAGTATTAAGAAACCGAGAAAAAACCCTTTCCATAGATTATTTTCATTCCCATACATTTGTTATAGATGTATTAGTGAAATTTTTGAAAAACACAGGAAATCCAAACAGCAATGCAAACATATTTTGGATGAATTTATGTATATACTAGGTAAAAGATTCAATATTATAAGTGGAAGAAGTAATTATAATTTTTTGCAATGTTAAAGGCACTTATTAAAAAACATTGTGACTGGACAACATAGATACATTATATTTCTCAAAAGGAACTTAGAAAACTCCACATGTTACAGAGAATAAATAATTTTTATCAACTATTACAATAGAAAAGTGCATAATTAATTAAAGAAAATGTTTATCACACATTTTTGGATCATATAATACCGCTTTGAATACCATATATTCGATCTATTATTATTATTATTATTATTATGTTTGTAAAAGATATTTTTCCCCATATCTTTTCTGTCATTCAGTTTTTAATTTTTTTTTTCAATGAATATTTAAGGGATAAAAGAAGTGTATCTGTAATTTCATAGGGTGGAAAAATGGTCAATAGATGTGGAGCTGATTCGATCATATGAAGCGGAAGTGACGTCATGAAGCGGAAGTGACGTCACTGTCTACATGCACGAGAGATTGAGAACCTCGCACTTATTAACGTAGTAATAAGAAAAGGAATTCAAGATCTACCTTACCTTCTTTTCATCCTTGTACTGATAGACGGAAGGGCTCATTGAACACATTCGAATGAGTTAACAGTGTGTTGTTTGCCTGTGTAGATACAAAATGAGAAAACCAAAGGAATATTCTGATTGACTATAGACATGGTTTAATATTTTTCCAAGTTTTTGATTTGTTAAATAAGGTATTATATTGTACAATTTTAGATTTGCCCTTGCATTTAATTTAATTTGTATTACAAATAGATCTTTAAGACTAGTTGTTGAATTTTAATCACTCTGCTTTAGCTTGTTAGAATAAAATTATTTATTCCCAAATTTTATTATATAAATGCAATAATATGATAATAATAATATTTCCCAGCATAGTTCAAGAGTTTAGAAATTTATTTCAAGAAAGTTTCTACCCAGTACTTAGAAATCAGTCCCAGAATTTTAAAATCTGTAATATTATCATCAGATGAATACTTAATTTCACCAAAATACTATGCTTATAATGAAAGAGTAAAAATAAAATACCTACAATCAGAGAAAGAGATTCCAATAGCAGACACGTAGAAACTCTCAGACTTCGTCATGAAATAGTAAAATTTATTTACGAAAATTCATTGACGTAGAAAATAATCTTTCCAGCATTTAACTTTTACAATAATAATATCCAGTCATTCGAAGTAGATCATGTAGAAGCTCCACTTTTAAGAGCCTTGAAAGATTCTCGAAGCTATGGAGATATTGGGAGTGCACTTATTACAATAAACATCACTGTTTCGATTATAAATCAATCTTTTTACTCCATTTAAATTTTGATGTGTACCTTTCGAAAGAGCTGAAATGTGAATGTTGATCAATCTTTTAGATTATTGCAAATATATATTGTGCATCAAAGACTAGAATTCAATCACAAGATTTTAAGAAAATGAATTACAACAAAAGTACCTCATATGCATTTTACGAAAATAAGTTTTAAAACCAATACACGATTAAAATAGGGTGTGGAATTCCATATTACCAACACGTGTCATTTCGGGAAGTTTTTAAATTAGTAGAAAGTTTTCATTACTTGTTTTTTTCACATTTATTATTCTAAGTGAAGGGAGGATAGGATATGAAAAGAAACTTAAGAGGACAGGGATGAAAATAGTTAGTATGAAAACTATTAGTACTTTACTCGAACTCGATTTCATAGCAAACTCAAAAAACGCCAGTTAATTGCCAATGTCCAATATAATACACTTCCAGAATGATGAAAACATGAGAGAAAAAAAAATAGAAGATGACATTCCCACCAATGTAGAAAAGGTGAAAGAGTGAAGCATATTTAATCAGTAGTAATGACATTTATTTTTTGAAGGATTGTGTCAAATAAAAATTAGAGATTTTCAGTTTACCTGCTGCGTAAATGATGGTTTAAAATTGCAAATGGGTGAAGTTTCACTCACTGTCCAATGTATTTTTCTGAGGTGGTATGGAGTATCGTGTCTTTTTGGGTGACAAAGAACATCTCAACTTGAAAGGAACACAACCTTACTTATTGGCAAAAGGCATCCATACTTAAAACAGCTATTGATCCCTTTAATCTATTCTCTATACTCTAAAGTAGAAATTATAGTCAAATAATGACTTTTTTCGTAACTGATTTGACCTATGAATCATTTAACTGTATTCAGGTACATTGATTTGACAGTAAGATCTCCCAACTAAAATCTAAAGTGTTTTACAAATTTCATTAATATACAAAAAAATAACTGACAGAATTTTCTAATTAAGTACCTTCTGTATTTGTAGTATATACAACGACTGTTGCAGTAAGAGTGATTCTTGTGTGAACTGAGTAGACTTTCAGCTTAAACTAATTCGAAAAGAGAGGTCTGTCTAAAATAGAATAAGTGCAATAAATAACACTCAAAAAATAATTTATTAGAAAGGATAGTGTATATTATTCCTGAGTTGATAGGTCACTTAAAAACCTTGTAAAATGAAACAGTAAGATATACATTTAATCGAATTCTGAGTAAAGTACACTCTATTCTAGAAGAAAGTGCACTACCTTTATCAGATATTTTCTTTAGTCAATGCCTAAAAGAGATAATTTTGTTGATATTGATACCTGTCATAGAAAACAAGATAAATATAATTTCGAATTTAAGCATTATAGTATCAATTTTCATCATTTCTATGTAAGCAGTAAAATATACTCATATAATCCTATGAAACTAAATTTTACTTAAAATAATTACAATAAAATTTATCAATTTCTTAGCGGAGCTAAAACCTTAGTTTAAGATAAATACATTTTATATTGAAAAAGGATTATATATAAATGAAAAAAAAAAACATTATCTGTTTTTAAAACTGTCTCCTGATCAACAGTAGATAGACCATTTGAACTTGATCACAGTATTTTTAGACAAGAGATAAAATTTATGAAGATTTTAAGTCAAATATTATACATCTTATTTTTCTATATTCAGTAACATGATGAACAAAAGAGAAGAATTTTATTTGATTTTGGTTTCTCATGTAATTGGAAGACAGATAAATTTCATTCCATCGCATGATCCTATTCCGTAACTTATTTTTCCGACGGATTATTACAAATAACATTAAACGAATATTAAAAATAAAATATGCAGAAGTGATTAATTCTTAATATTTTTTCCTAATTAAATCACAATGCTTGGTATTTTCCAATGAATATAATTAATTCGAGATTTTCAACGCTTACCTTAAGCCATTACAGTGTTATGAACGATGGCTTTGAATCTTTATTTCAAACTGCTCCGAAGAATTTTATTCTATACCAACAAAAAGATTTGCGATATTATGTATTTGTAAAAAATGAATTGGTGTAAGAATAAATTTTGAACTACAAATAAATTTATATTTAATTATAGCAGTTTCTCCAGTGTTGGGAGTTCGTTTTTTTTTTTTTTTTTTTTTTGTGATGAAAATATTAATTACATTTATGGCAATTATCTGTAGCAGTGTTTCCCAAAGAGTGGCATTCGTACCTCCAGGGGTACGGGAAGCGTTTGGAGGGGGTACGCGTTCTATCGGAATTCGGTAAGGATATGCACTGCACCGTACTTAGCTGTGCCTAATTCTACGTTCTCATGAACCAAGTCAAAACAGTTTTGTGAAGCATGAGATGTTCTGGTGTGACACGGCGGAAATATACCACACTTCGCTACAGAGGCAACTTACTTCGTTAATAGTTAGTGGCTTCTCCAGGCACCTGTGTATTTTTTAGATTTTGTGCGATTTTTCTTATAAGAAATGTTTGTTATGTGCTTACTTTTGTTATACGATTATTTTTATAAAATATAGTTTTTATCCCTAACAAAGATTATGGATCGCTGGTTGAAATCTGGAACTACGACACCAAAAGAAAGTAAGGATTATAATATCAGTCAACTGACAGGAAATAATGAAATTAATGACGAATCAACTTCAATTCTGAAAGAGCCTGTGAAGAAAAAAGTAAGGAAAACCCCCAAGTACGACAAAGAGTACCTTAAACTTGGATTCTCATGGACTGGAGATGAAAATGAGCCTATTCCACTTTGCGTCATTTGTTTCGAAAATTTAACGAACTTAAGCAAGAAACCATTTTAAGACAGACCATAATCAGTACAAAGATAAACACATAGACCTTTTTGAAAATAAATTTAAGGAATTAAATCAGTCTCGAAAAGTAATGCGGGGTTTGACAGGAGGTGATTATCAAAAAATACCAGGAACTTCGTATCGTGTGTCGCTTTTAATTGCGAAATGTAGTCCAGTGGAAACCATTGTCAAAATTTTAATCAAGCCTGCAGCCAATATAGTGGCAGATGCACTGATAGAAGATAAAGCACAACAAACTTATGACCGTGGTTCTCTCTCAAATAATACAGTTCATCGACGAATCATTGATATGTCTAATAATCTAAAAAAGATGTTATTATCTGATATTTCTCATAGTCATTATGCGTAGCAAGTCGATGAGTTAACTGATATTATGAATTTTGCAAAGCTTATGACATTTGTTAGATGCGAAAAAAATTAAGAAATTCATGAAGACTTTTATTTTGCTAGCCTTTATTAAATAACACAATAGGGGAAGATATCTTTAATGTTATGAATTAATTTATACATGAGAACAAAATTGATTGGAATTGATATTTAGGAATAAGCATTGATGAAGCAAAAAGTGTGGTCGGAATTAATAAAGGACACGTTGTAAGAATTCAAAATGTTGCCCAAAATCTCATATCCACAAATTGTTGCATACACAGAGAGGCTTTAGCAACACGTTAGATGCCTGCTGATCAACAGAAAGTTCTGGATGACAGCGCAAAAATCATCAACTACATTAAAAACCATTTTTTGAATGCAATACAATTTTCTCAAATATGTGTAAGAATGGGAAATAATCATACCCAGCTTCATTTTAATACCGATGTTCTTTGGGTATCTAGAGGAAAAATTCTAAATCGATTGTTTGAACAAAGGCATCAACTTCAATGTTTTCTTAATGATAGACTTGAGTTCAGAAATTATTTATATGACTGGATATGCCTTTATAAACTAGCATATTTAGCAGACACATTCTCTGCGTTAAATTGCCTCTACTTATGGTTACAAGGCAAATAAATTTCATTGTTTCACGTTTAAGATAAAGTGAACGCTCCCATTTAAAAACTAATCTTATGGCAAAAGAGAGTTGGTTATGGAGAAGTAGATAAGTTTACCTCTCTTCATTAGTTATAACACGTTTGACTACCAAAATTCATGCTGATACTCTGAAATGCATAACACAGCATTTGATGAGTTTGCAAGTGGGCTTGAAAAACTAGTTCTCTGTTTTAAACGAAAATATTGAATGGATAAGATATCGGTTTAACATCCATGTCAGAAGCTTTACCGTATGCCGAAGAAAACCAATTGTTGGAATTGGATTCAGAAAGATTCTTAAAAAATAAACATGAGGAGAGTACTGTAACATCATTTTGGATAGAAATGCAACATATGCATCCAGAATTAACAGAAAAAGCTCTGAAATACTAAAAAACATATCTTGTGCCTGTTCCAACTTCATATTTATGTGAAGTTGGTTTTTCATCATTTGTAGACATTAATTAAAAAACAGGGACAGACTATTGGATGTGGAACTGGATCTCAGATTAAAATTAATGGGAACCAAATTATGATGATCTATCATCTCGGCACAAACAATTCCATCGTTTTCATAGAGGAAAATAAATGTCATTTATATTATAGTATATTTTATTACAAATATTTTTTTATATTTTATTATAAATAATTTTATTTCTCTTCTCTTATTATTTTGTGTATGTCACAAAAAACGGAAAAAGTAAATATATTTTGATTGTTATTAAAATACATCCTATTTTATATAAGGGGTACTCTGCGTTAAGAAAATTAGAGAAAGGAAACACATATGTTCCAAAGTTAGGGAAATACTGATCTACAGAAAATGTAATTTCAATTTGGTGTAATAGAAATTTTGATATTAAAATACCTATTCGTAGTGATCGTAAAAAATTCCTCAGAGAGTGGAAATATACAGAGTATCAAAACATTAACACGTAATAAAATTACGTACGATTTTTCCTTCTGGATATATATATATATATGGTGCTATGGTTTTCTTAAAACCCTGTTATGTAATGAGAGGCATCGAATTTTGGGAAACACTGATTCAGATATAGAGATATACCTAATACACAACTGAACATCAAAATCGCTACACCAAGAAAGTGATACTCTTCACACATGGAATTTACACGACAGGAAGAAGATGCTATCATATTCGAATGATTAACTTTTCAACGCATTAAATCAAAGAAAGAGCCGGTAGCTAAACCTTCAATATGTTTAAATGAAAAAAAAAATGTACAACAGGTTTCTCATACTCAAATTACAATTAAACGATATTTCTGGTATAATGTTGTGTTGCTTCGTGTGAGAAGGAGAAAAATTCTTACCTGAACGTTTCTGATTTTGATAGAGGTTGCATTATAACCTACAGGTATAATGGTTTAACATTTAGCAGTACTGTTGTTTACATCGATCGTGCTCTCATGACTGTCTGCAGAATGTGGAATCGATGGGTTCCTGATAGACAAGCGGAACGCTGTATTACATCGCTGACTCGTTGTCCCTAACAGCGAAGAATATGTTATCTACATTTCTTGAATGGATCGTACCACATCATTACAAACTTCGTGTGAAGAAATAGAATCATTTGCAAGACAGCAAGGGCTTGCTTGATGAGTTCAATGCATGGGTTGTCAACTTTGAGGCCATAGTTTTGGCTATCCTTGAATTTAAATCATAGATACGAGCGCGTTCAATGATGTGATCCACGACGAACCTAGATGCAGCAATGCCGTGACATCGTCTTTTCATACGAATTAAGGTATTATATACATCCTCATGATGATCGTATCCCCGGTTTGGGGCATGGTGGAGAACTCATATTACTTGCGTGTATTCGACAACGTTATACTTGTCAATCACTTGGAGTAATGGTATGATTTGCAAATGGATACACGTCTTCATCACCTCTTGTTTGCATTGACGGCCCTTTGAAAAGTGGCTGTTACATTTCTGGTGTGTCGAAGTCCTTAGTTGTATCATTTTTTCGAGCCCTGCGAAATTATATATTTATGCAAGATTACACACGACCACATGAGGCCGGTATTATACGTACCTTCCTTGATGCAGAAAATGTTCCGCTGCTATCCAGAACGCTCTGCAGATCTCTCACCAATAGAGAAATATTTTGTCAACTGAATCCTCATCCATAAGCCAGTCACTACAATCGATGAACGGCGGTATTTGTGATGAAGCTGCATGGTCAGCTGTACCTGTATATGCCAACAATTATATATATAGTTATATATTTTCGAATTAAAATACACTTGACTAAGTCTTTTACGTGCTAGTCTTTGATTTGCACTAATAATTCTTCCTTTATCGGAAAATTATTTTTTATAATGATTTGAATCTTAACAGAATTTTTCTGTATTCATAATAGATTTTCAGCAAAGCCTACATTGAACAAAAGCTTCCTATAAAATATCTTTAAAGTTGCGACTTTGCACATATAATGTATCCTAGGAGTCGTTATTCCTTAAAAAGGAAAGAAATATCTTATGTAAAATAACTTTTTAAACGCTCTTATGTAGCAAAATATTTATATTCTGTTATTAAAAATACATCAAGATGTCCACGGTAATACAAACGACCCTTTTATAGTATTTACAAGCATTTCACTCCAATGCATAAAAAAAAGGGATGATTTTATTTATAAAGTATGCATCGTATATTTTCATATTACGATGAAGTTTTTTTTTCTCCCTTTAGTCCATTTTCCGCATGTAACCATATAACATATATAAATATTGACCTGCAAAAGGAGAATTAAGCTAATCGAATTCTAATGGACTATTTCAATGTGCAGTGGATATTTTCAACGAGTATATTTTACACTTCTGAACTCTTAAATCATGGATAAAGCCTAAGCTAAAATACATATTATTCCGATATACATATCTGAATATCCAAAACAATCCCTTTCAACTGTGGATATAACGTTTTTTTTAAGCAAACAACATTACAGAAAACAAAAGAAGCTAAAAGCTTTTCATGTTTTAAAAGTTTTACATTTTCACATTCAGCAAATAAGTTTATTTGAACTCACATTAAATTTTTGACTAGACTTGAAATTTTTTATAACCTTTCTCATCTTCTGCATCATCCTCATCAGAATAGAAAATAAGTTCAATATAAGTTGGTTTTTACATATGTAAGAGATGAGCGATACTCCGGAACAACTATTGGGAGTGAACACTCTTTAAGACAAAATGTTCAACTTTAGGGTCTAAAGATACAGTTGATATACCATATGGACATTCCAAGACATGCCATACATCTGAAGAGAAAGTCAGTTTAAAAATAAAAGGAGGAATACAATACTATTTTTGAACGTATTTTATCTTGAATCTTTAGAAAGATATTGTTATATAAATAATTGTAAATGATAACAAATGGTGGAATAAAATAATTGCAAAGATGTGTGTGTGATTCCTTCTGGTTTTTTTTTTTTTTTTTTTAAATTGATTAAATTTTTTAAAAATAAAAATTTTTTTTTATATAAATTTTTTTAAAAATTAAAAAATTTGGATAAAAAAATTTTTAAAATTTGTGTGTTTTTTTTTTTTTTTTTTTTTTTTTTTTTTTTTACATTGACTGAAATGTAGTGAAACTTACAATTGAGTATTTACATATATTTATTTAACTTCAGTAAACTTATAATAGATAAATGTATGTCATATTCTTATTGAGATAATATTCCCAATTATTTTTTAAATTTTTTACATGTTATTTTCTATTTTTATTACTTTAAAATGTAGCTAAAACATCTTGTGACACATAATTGTTATTACTAACGCAAATAGTTAATATCAAACAGAATTTTTGAAAATAAATGCCCAAAATTTGAATTAGATGTTACCCTTTTTATATGAAAGTTAAACATACAAAATCAGCGATTTCAGTAATCTTGGGAACGGTATATTTTTCCAATATAATGATTGAATTTTTTAATTCATATATGTTCCCACATATGGAACATTTAATGTGTGAGCATTTATAAAGAAATGTAAGTATATTTTCATAAGATTTGAGTGTTCTCTTGTTTTACTTTAACTTCTTCATTTAGATTGTTCTCCATAAACAAGTTATCAACAAATATAATTGAAAAAAGAACCAGATTCAGATTTTCAATTAATTAATAGAAAATGACTGTTTTTCATTTCTTAAAAAATTGTTTATCAAAGAACTGAGACAAAAATGAGTTAATATGTAAAATGTACATTACAAATTTGTTCAGGGTTTTTCTACTTGAAGATGTGAATAGTTAATATTTTTCAGTATAGTTATTCATTTTATAAAAAGTGATTATAGTAAATCTATAAGTATGTATTTGACACTAAAAATAAGGAAAAATAAAATAGTAAAAATACAAGAAATCTGCATGCTTCTAAGAGGAAAAGAGAGTCGGTTAATTGTGCTTATAAATATTGGAAATAAAAGTTCCGAAATTGTTTATTTTCTGCCTTAAGAATTCATATATTCTTAACTTTATTTTCAGTATTCGTACCAATACCCTTAAGTGATTTCTATTCAAGAAAGGCTTTAGGAAGGCTTCAAGGGAAACGAAATGAAAAAAAAAATCCCACAACAATTATCCATTAAAATAAGAAAATATATACTTTTAAAATATTTTAAGAATCATAAAAATTAAAAATTATTAATAAACTCTTACCTATCTCAGATGTGTATGATGTCAAAGACAGAGTGCAAATTTTTTCATTTCTGTTTTCTGATATGGTTTGATAAAATCCTGTAAGCATTTTTTTTAGTTCTAAGCTCATATGAGTTATCCAAAAAAATTAATGATGTAATGTATAAATACCTTTAAGATCTTGATTAATTAATGAACATATTTACTGTTTTTTTAAATAATAATATCATTCGTATTTAACTTAACATGATATGTTATTTATTTCTGTTCTTCAACTCAGGTAAAGAAAAGTACAATTTATCTCGAAAGTGACTATCGGCTCAAATATCCTTTTTTGGTCTTACTTGGGAAATATTGTTTTGGACCTTGCGTCTTCAACTAGTCAGAAAAATTTAAGGTTTATAAAAAATGATGTGAAATTTTTTTCTGTAACTCATAAATTCTAAGACCGAATCTCCTTATTTGTCAAATAATGTAGAAGGTTTATAACATACTAAGAGTTTTAAGAGGTATCAATAATTAGAAGTGGGAGGAGAAGAGATTAAAGATAACCATGGTCATGACGACCTACCCCGTCAACTACATACAAAAACATTAAAAAAAATAGAATTTTGATCCAAGGAAACTAATAGCTGAATATTTTTGATGTTGCCGAAACTATTGTAATCAACAATCCAATATTCCTTCAGAATTTGCGCGAATTGCGAAGAAAACAAATCACGAACTCTTCATCAGGATCCTGGTCAGTACTTTATTATCCGTCAAGACGTTTTAGCACTAGCTTAAATTTATTATCTCGATTATTACTTATTTAATTTATTATCTCAATTATTACTTATTTAATTTATTATCTTGATTATTACTTATTTAATTTATTATCTTGATTATTACTTATTTAATTTATTATCTTGATTATTACTTATTTAATTTATTATCTTGATTATTACTTATATAATTTATTATCTTGATTATTACTTATTTATTTTATTATCTTGATTATTACTTATTTAATTTATTATCTTGATTATTACTTATTTAATTTATTTCTTGATTATTACTTATTTAATTTATTATATCTATTATTTATGAAAACTTATTTAATTTATTATATCTATTATTTATGAAAACTTATTTAATTTACTATCTCGACCTTACTTTATGTGACATCTATTCCCTAATGTGAAACCAGCATTGAAGAAATCAAAGTTTGTAGCAGTTCAAGTTGCAAGAAAAAGAAAAAGAGAAGAAAAAAAAAAGGAGACAATGAACAGCTTATCAGAAAATGACTTCCAACAATGTTTTATCCAATTGAAAAATCGCATGGAGGTTTGTATGGACCATGGTTTTGAATGTATTAAAGATGATTATGTTATAATGTTTCCCATCTATGATAACGTGGAATGTAAATGACGTCGTTTCCTCCTCATATAATAACATTTTTTCTAATGATGACGTCATTTTTCGGACACAGGATAAGGGAAGGGCATACTAATCACAAATTAAATGCCATTTAAAAATCTCAAAAATATAGTTTTTATAGTTAATTTTATGTAAATTAAGTACTAAATATCTGTAACATTTCATTTGGAGATTGAATAGCACCTTATAATAAATTATAGAAAATATTTTGAAAGATATATTTACTTGTTTCGTTAAGTTTCAATAATTTGACATTCCTAAGTATTTCTATTTACCGAAAGAACAATGATTTCAATGTCATTCATTTTCTTACTGGATTGTTTTGCAAGTATAGTAAAAACATTTAGTAATACCTTAGAAAATATCTCTATCAAAAAGTTATTATATCATTTTAATTTTATTTTTTATTAGAAATAATTATTTCTCTTCTACATTAAGTTGGATATTGAACAAATTCCTCTGATTCATGAAAAATACAACTCTTAATTAATAAATTTATTTGAGATATTTTGATAAGAAATGAAAGTACTGTAATCTGGTCTTAAAAATATTTGTGTAAATGTAATATAGTATTTACATGTGGCAAAATTGATTACATACTGTTACAAAAAGACGTAAGATTAAGTAATAAGTCTTGAATAATAGTGTATAATAAGACATGAATAGGGTTCCATAATAAGACATGTGAGATTATATTATAAGGCGTGAGTAAGACTACATAAGACAGGAAATTAGTGTTAAAAATGCTATTTATATGCATCACTAAATTCAAGACAAAATTAGCGTTACTATTTTCAAAATTATGCAATGTAAGCTTTTATACATAAACTTTGCTAAGAGTATATTTCATGTATTAGGATCAAAAAAGCTAAAATTTAACATAAATTTGTTTTTTCTCTTTATATTTGTTTTATTTAACAATTTTAATTTAGCTCAAATTCATTACTTTTGTATGTATTTTCTTTGCAGTCAGTTTGAATTACACTACGCATTTCGTTTTTTGAGAGCTAATTAATTCTGAAATGTATACCAGACCAACATCATGAGTGTTGTATCTTATACAATGTTAAGGGTGCATGAAATATATTCAAAAACACAGTATATATTATTAATATTATGTATGGATTTAGAACTAAAGAGAGAACATCAAATTTCTGATAAAAATAGTTCTAAACTGATGGGAAATCTATCCAGTTTAGAGACATAACGAAATAAGTAAAAAAAAATATATTAAACCAATAATTGTATTCATTACTTGATGAATTTCCATATTTTAGAAAACTTGTTTTTATCTACAAAAAAATATGTTCGGTACTATTATTGATAAAAGTTATACTCAGGTTAATAAAAATCAAAATATTGCTGGCAATGGGAATTTAAATTATTATTATTGGAATATGCTTTCTATCTTAAATTATAAGAAACTTCTAAAAAATTGCCATTTTCTGTATATCAGTGGAATTTGCAGCGACGGTCTTCAACAAAGACGCTAGAAATTAAGACGCCTTAATAACTAAAGAGAGAGAGACGTCTGTCTTAGTGCGGTAAAGGAGCAGCTATAAAGCGACCAGTCCTCTTTCATTCCTACCCAATGAACCAGGGTTTGAAACAGCCGCCAGATCTCAAAGTCACAACTACTCGCTTCCCCTCCCTGAGGTTGAAAAATCACTTAACGCCGAAGTAATGCCCCAGTAACTGAAAGTACTGTAACTGAACAATAAATGGCTATGCAATCAGTAGACTAGAACTACTGATGCAATCAGTAGACTTGAACTACTGATTGCATGTGCCCTCAACGAAAAACTCTTACCTCATATGTCTAAGACAATCGCGCATAAATTACAACTAGTGGTATTCAGGCTATGGCGCGCACGTATCAACAAGACCAGACACTCAGTTAGGGACAGCCGATGATGCCAAGTGAAACACTGTTCCACGTAAAACTCAATTCAAAGAAAAGGGATATATATCAACTGCAAAATGGCTGTAAAAGTAGCCTTTCCTCTACAAATATATGTTAGAATATGTAACATGACTATGATACTTGAGGGGGGAAATGAAGTGGCTCTCTTCAACAACAACAATACCGGAAAGTAAAGGCCTTAAAATCTAGCCAGAGAGAGACTCATTTGGTAGAGGCATGTTGCAAAAAAAGTGACTGGTAAATTTTTCTTTGGATCCAGTGGACCAGTTTCTACACCCTGCCGGCACTCCAAAGTCAATATTTCTCTACCCCTCCAAGGGTTTGGAAAATTACCCAACTGAGAAATTTTCTTAGTTTGGATTACAGATTTAAAAAAGTTTTTGTCTTTTTTTGATTTACAGTTTTATTGTCTTTATTATGCTTTTGATTTTTTCTTGCCCTTTAATACAATTGACTCAGTATTTTAAGAACTATTTTTAAAAATTACTAAATCATAATACATTTCTTTTTTCCATTCATTAGAAACTCGGAAATCGTCATAATAAAATTTTCCGTGATCTAGTTTTGTTTCAGGACGTGAAATATTTATTTATTATATTTTAATAAAATCAGTTATTTGGTATGAAAGTTACGACTTCGAGCAAAGAAGAATATAAAATTAATAATAAACATATTGAAGTCTCTAAAATATATATATTTATGTTATTATAATACACATTTTGAAATTCAATATAATATTTATATATTCTTTTTTCAATTAAATTTTGTTAACTGAAAAAAAAAACTCGTTTAAAAAAACTTTTTTTCAATAGTTGAAATTAGATATATAAAGTTTCTTTTTTTTTTTTTCGAAAATCTAATTATTCCTCTTTTAAACTATTTTTAATATCAACAAAGAGTATTTTTTCACTTAATACCTTCACTGCCTTAAATTTAACAAATTATTTTGAAAAATAATTACGAAGTTTCTATTATTCTAATTAAGTTTTTCTTTCTTTCAGGATCTTTTCAGCAAATATATCAGGTACACTTTCTAGCAAATATTATGAAAACGAAAACCACAATTCACACACTCGATATCTTCCTAAAAGTATTTACCAAATTCACGAACTTTTTGAGCAACGGAGTTTAATTTCTACTGCATAATGTTTTCTTTTTTTTTTTTTTTTTTTTTTAAATTTGAGTTTATAAGTCTAAAAATAATCGGGAAAATGCATTTAAATTTACCAAAATACATGTTTCAAAATTCCATATTATACTTTACATACTATTAAATGTTTTATTTTTGCGATTTTCCATGTTTTTTTTTTTTTTTTTTTTTTTCATTTCCATTCCCTTTGTAGTAACAATTATATTTTCAGAAAAATATACGAAAAGGAACATATTAATGAAAACGTATACGTTAAGAAATGTTAAATAGTTTCCCATTAGAAAAACAAAAAAAATTATTCCATAAATGCAAACATTATTACTCCTTTTTAATAGGATTTTAGCTTTTATTTATAAAATTTAATACAAGTGGTAACAGTAGGAAATTAATAAAATGCATAAAGAATAGTAACAGAAAATTATCTTGTTAAAAATATATTGAATGGTATATTTAAATTGTTAAATTTCTATTCCAGATGTTATAAACAACCAGATATTTTTCGAATCCAAACCTTGTAGCTGTTGAAAATAGACTGTGTTGAAAATATTTTTTCATTATCTTGTATAGTCTGAAGGCTCAAATGCTTAGGAAAACACATATAGGTTATATTCTCAAACGTATTTGTTCATAACAGCTAACTTTAAATTACAGAATTTTGTAAAGTATTTCCTTAGATTCGAATACTACGAAATTTTTATCTCACATTCCGAAGGAATTGCGTAGATGGCGATGATGTCCATATCATTTCTGCCTATACAATGTGGATGGTAAAAATTGTATCATTTGATATCAAAATGAGTTCTCTTAGAAATTGTACAATACATATTACGTCGATCATCATAAACATCTAACTTAGTATTTCATTTTTACTATCTTAAATAAAATATCTGTACAATAGTACTGTAACATCGAATACAGTTTTGAGAATTTGTCTGAATTTTGAATGGGAACTCAAATAACTAAAACTAGCGTTATAGTATAACAGTAACATCTGAAGAGACTATTGTCAATACAGTAAGCTTTATTTTCTTATATGTTTAGAAAAGAGGTTTATCAGAGCTTTATAAGACATATGATATGATTTACATATAAACGTAATTTTAATCAATTGTTTCGTATATGAATTTTTGAATTCTGAAATAGTTACGTCGAAGTTAAATTTACAATTAAAATAATTTTTTTTGTTTGCTTTGGGATTTTAAGTTTTATTCTAAGTGTACACTCACAACAGTAAAAATTTTATTCTATAAAATTAAATTATAGTTCAATCGTTATTGTAGAGTAAAACTTCTAATATAGGCTTTACATCATGCTATGAAAAATCATGGTTTAAAGCCTATATAATAATATATAAATAGTATAGAATAATACTTTATATTTTTAAAGCATATTATTTATTATACTGGTATGTTTTCCCCAGGAATTA
Organism: Nephila pilipes; assembly: GCA_019974015.1. NCBI lineage: Eukaryota > Metazoa > Arthropoda > Arachnida > Araneae > Nephilidae > Nephila > Nephila pilipes. The sequence continues at coordinate 299,711 of BMAW01053571.1, read as the reverse complement.
TGAAATTTAGTTATTATTTCCCAAAATTCCATGAAACATTTTAAAATAATAATTTCGTTATAAAGTTTAAAAAAAAAACAATTATTAAATTACATATTTGTTTGAAAATGTTATAATATTTTGTTAAATATCTCTTTTTCTCGTTTTCAAGTATGTTCACTTTCATTTAATATCTTTAAGAATTTAGTCTCTAATCAATTTTTCCTTCTCTTATCAACTTTCAAATATTTATTTCTTAACTCGGGACTCAAGTACATTATCTCTTTTGAGCCATGATAAAATATCTGAAAAAGGCTTAAAAGGTCTATTTTTTGCATTTACTCTGTTCCAAACATATTAGCAGTTATTTATCATGTACCTAGGGATTTTTTATTCTCTTTTTTCTAAAATTGAGCGTTCCTACCATATATTTATATTTTAAAAATCCTGTATGGAATTTTCACAATAATTGACGAAAATATTTTTTGTGGGACTTGAGTCAAACAATAAACGACTATAAGAAACTTTTGAAATGTAGATCATTTTAAATTATGCTTTTAGTTTTTAAAGAACTTGAATTAAAGTTTATAACTCTTTATTGTATTTCAAGTTTAATTTATATATTTCCAATTAGTAATGTATTTCATAACTGATAATGAATTCCATAATTTAGCTTTCTGATATTTTTTTTCTTACTTTTTCAATATTAAGTCAACATCTGTAAGAAGCATTTTTATCATGAAAAATAACTATTAGGTTTCAAATTGTATATTGTTTACTTATTTACAGAGTTCTTGGTAAGTGTACCACACTTTTTATAAATTTCATTCTTCATCTTGAGCTTTAATAATTTGATCACGTTAAAGAAAGTATTCAAAATAACATTTCAAAACAACGTCGACTAGTTTTATTACTCATAGAAGTACAATAAATATTAATTTAATGTATAATTTATTACATCAATTTCCTTTAGACAAACCTATACTGCAAAAGTAAATATTAAAAAGTATATCGACCAATTTTACCTCTTATAGTTGTATGATTAACACTTAAATAATTTTTTTTAATACATCTAATTTATTTAGACAAAACAATACTAAAAAAGTATAGATTAAACAGTAATTATCCAAACATCAACAACATCAATGAATACTAAAAAACAAACTTTTGCTTAACAAATTATCAAATAATAAATTTAAAAAAATAATACTTTTACAATATAATTATAATATCGAAATAGGAAGCGCTGAATAATACCAAAAGATTAATTATACTTAATAAAAATATTTCAATTGGATGAAAATAAATCGACTTAAGCCAGAACAAAATTAAAGAAATATATTGAGAAAAAATTCGTTGAAAAATCATATCAATTATTTCTTCGCCAGAAATATCTTAATATTTTAAAAGATAGAAATCAATGTGGAATTTATTTCATTAGATACACATATATTTACCATGCATTTAAGTTTAGAATGGGAATTTAAATGATTTTAAACATTTTTATGTTTTGAAATCTAATATCATTAATTCCATTTGATTTTTTCTCTGTTTATCCTAATTTTCTGCAGTTCTTTCAAAAACTTTGTGTAGCGAAACCAACTTTAATAAAAACTTAATATTTTGAAAAAACATAAATTTTGTGAGAAATTGAAATAAAATAATACAAAAAGCCCATGATGATCGAAAAGTAATTTTCTTAAGTTATGCTTGTAAGAATAAATTATATTTATATTTAAAAGGGCTAAAAATATTAGGAACTTTTTGTAGCCTAAAAAGATTATAATTATGATATTAATATTACTTCAATTATTTTACAGTAATTTAATTCAATACAATTGATTAATTTATTTCAAGAGAAATAAAATATAAAAAAACAATCTCATTTCCGATACTGTGAAAAATATCAAAACAATAACTTCACTATATAAAATAAAATTATTTTTGCTCCTTATAGCTAAAATTAAATGTTTAATATCAATTATGATTTTAAGACTGTAATTGAATCTAATTTGAGAGAATGTCTGAGAAGTATACAGACAGAGTTAAATCCACAAAGAATAAAAGAAATGATGAAAATAATAACAAAAACTTTTATCTATAAGATGTTTATGAAAAAAAATATTTATAAACAGGAATACTTACAAATTAATACATTTATATTAATAAGTATTGCTTATAAAACATTTCAATATATTAATGGAAAAAAATAAATATGAATTAAATTTCAAAACTGACTGAATTGTATTTGTTTCTTAATTTAATAAACGAATAAAGAAAGAAATGCAAATTTCTTAAGTTTTACGTTGAAAGTAACTATTATTGCTCAGAGAGATATATAATTATTCTTGTTAACATAAAAAAATTAGACCAAAGCTATTAGTCAGATAAATATTTTAAAAAATATTTAAGTTATTTTATTTTTCTTTTTAAATTAATGGGAAACGTAACGATAATCTTCTCACAAAATAATTTCTTAAATTTAATTTTAGCTGGCAACAATATCTTTATGAGAATTTAATTCCATTAAAAGAAAAATCATTTAAAGAAATTCTGCAAAAATTATGAGAATATTCCTGAAATGTACGATTTTGCTATATTACTTTTTATGTCAACGCACAAATACACTGTATAAAAAAACAAAAAAAAAAAAAAACGACGCACCAAAGAGGAGTTGCCCGATTGTAATGAAATTTCGTATATAAAAACATTTGAGCCGAACATGTAAATGATTAAAATTTGGTATCCAATAAATGAATAGTGGCAGCTGCAGCACATCGGAACTGCGCATTCAGCAGGAGTATATAAGAAGCGATTCTCAATCCGATAGTCAAATATTCTGCGGCATTGTGATTTAAGATACCTTTCAACGACTTAAAAGAGGCCTCACCATAGGATTTGAGCTCATTCCAAACAAATGTTAGAGTTTGAAAGATTTCGTATCATTGGATTGAAAGAAGCAGGTTGGGCTAATCGGAGAATTGCTCGTCCCAAAGGTCGAAGCTATGCGACGATTAGAAGATGCTCGGAAGAATGCGCGGACAGTGACAGAATTCAGCATTGTGATGGTAGCGGTCGACCTAAGACAGCATCAGATCGGGAGGATAGAGTGATTGTTAGATCAGCTGTATCATCGTCATTAACCATCAGACGGGCGATCCGTACACGAGTGTCTACCATGACCATTCACAGATGGCTGATAGAGCTACATCTACGCTACGCCTCCTGTACTAACACCTGCATACCGTCGAGCCAGATTGCAGTGGTTCTTGGCTCCATCGGGTTGGATTGATGCTGACTAGGTACTAAGTATTTGATGCTATGCGACAAATATCGCTTCCAACAGTGTCCTGACGATCATGGAAAACGTGTCAAGAGACGCACCCAGGGCAGATTGCTGATCCTGCTTTCACTATTGCACTGCACACAGGCCCTCAACTAGGAGTTATGGTCTGGTGGAGGGGGCTTTCCATCGATATCCGGATTTCTTTGATCGCCATTAGATGCAAACTTACAGCACAGCGGTACGTCGACGACATTCTCAGACCTATTTTGCTATCTTACACATTTGACAAAAATACCGCAGGAGGCCATCGAGGAATTTTATCATTCTACGCCACGTCGTGTGACAGCTTGCTTCCAGACTAGAAGAGGGTCAACATCTTATTCAGCTAGTTATTTTGTAACTATGTAACTTTGAAAAAAAACTTTCATTTTTTTTTAATCATTTTTTATTTTTACATAGTTTTCCTATTCGCCAATATTTGTCTCCAACGAACAATTCCTTCTTGGTGCTAAGTTTATTTTGTCATAAAGTATATGTAGCAATCATTACATTTTCATTACGATTCTCCAAACAGTATATCGAATCATTTGAATGATAAAGGTCATATTTGTCCTTCATCATTTACGAACTTCATAATTTGGAGACCTTTCTCTCGTTTAAGTACGAAATCAATTTTTACTTTCCATTAACTATTTTAATTAGAAATTCTATTTTAAATACCCTCCTTTTCAATACGGAATATAATAAGACTTCGGTTAAACAAATGAATGATATAAAGGAGTTAGCTATACATTGAATAGCAAGAATATTCTCCAAGAAATCTGGTTTATTCTACATAGAGCAAACATTTCTTGGCTTCACAGTTATTTTGGTTAGAGATATAATGTAATCAATTATATGTACAGTGCAGTAATAACTACTTTGCCAATAACAGTCAGTTTTCTCTCAGTGTTAAAAATAAGATTGTTTTGCCAAAAGTTGAATAGTCTTATACATTTATTAATTATTTGTTGAATAACATTTCATGAAATAAACTATGATAAGAATAATTAATATTTACATAACCACACACAACACTTTTGTCTAAAATCCAAGTTAGCATTTATCCGTTTTTAGAATATAAATTAGTGTTTATTCAGTAAATTCACTGCTTTTGTATTCCTATACTACTTAATTCAGTCAATAGTCACTGTGCTTCATGTGCTTTCTCTTTTATTATTTATACATTATTTCCATGACTTATTTCTTTATTTATCTATACTTATTTTTGAATCAAATGTTCGCACAGTTTATAATTTTATTTAGTTCATGGATATAGAGTGTCCATAGCAATATATATGTCTGAGTTTTGTCTTATCTCGTAATTTCAAAAACATGGAAACTTGCCAAGTTGTTTCGATAAATATACAGTCAAGAAATTTACTTATATAATGTAATAGAAATAAAGTTGAAGATTTGAACACTTTTGATATCAGAACAAATTAAAAACTGCAAATTGATTCAGAATATATACAATATATACAGAGCTTACATCACTGATCTTAGAAAGTAATCTTAGAGAATATGAATAGTTATTTGATTACATCAATACCTTATAATTGTAATTAATTTTACCATATAATTGAATAAGTCATTATGAAAATGTATCATCTCCTATTTTTCAAATTTTATGGATGAAAGAGAAAAAAAATAAGTACAGTAACTTTCTCCATTATATTTTCGGTAAACGTCAATCAGCAATTAATGGTCTTTCAATATTCCGAAGAAAAATGATTTTTTTTTTGTGCAGGGATGACCGGTTCTTAAAATGTACTTGGTTTGTGAAATTCCAAATCCCCTTTAGTTTATAAGAACATGTATTTCAATGAAAGGGGTAATAAAAAAATAAATATCACTGAAAATCTTACTGTATTTGAAAATAACAAGAAAGATAAGTGTGAAGGAAATACTATAGTTGTACAAAAGTTTAATCCATTAAAATTTAGTGCTACACATTTGTTATTTCAAAGTAGAAGTCTTTGTAATTGGTTAGTTTATATTGATAGAGCTGGCTGAAGCTATGTATTTTAGTTCAGTTAGGTAGTGAGAGGTAGTCCGTGTATGCATGTCCAATGAAATGAAAGCCGACATCTTATGAAAATGATTCGTTGGAACATGAATGTTGAAATGAGATCTGTGTATAAGGTTTTGACTCGTCCAAAAGGTCTAACAAAAAGGTTTGAATGCCATTATTGACGCAATTGACGCACTGCGTATTGGACATGATGCAAGTTAAATATGACAATATTCCAACTTCCCCTGTCGTCCAGAGTGATAATTTGGTAAAATAGATTAAAGAGCAAGTGATGTAGGCGACACTTGATCCGGGTTAAAAATTATGATTTTCGTCTCCAATAGTCTTTATGTTGCTTATATGAGTGATATTAATAAGATATCAAACTTATATATGAGAACACCAATTTCAAGGAAAGTGGTGGATTTACTCCATCAAAACAGATGTTTCAAATAAGGTTAAAGAACTCTAAGGGATTCTGAAGCCATCAAAACATGAGTTCTTGAAAAAAATAATAATCTTTAAATAATCATCATTCTACTTCAAAAAGAGTTCAGTTCAAACAAAAATATTTTATTCTACTTAATTTAACATGTTTCGTCAAGCATTATAATGTATATATGTGTGTATACATATATATATATATATATATATATGTGTATATATATATATATATATATATATATGCATACACATATATACATACATACACATATATACATACATACATTATTTAAGACATAATAAAATATTTGAAATAAATTAAAAGTATCATAGAAACAAGAAATTAAACTTAAGTAATTTTAAAAAATGTCACAAAGTATACTTACAAATAAATTTCAGGAAAAGGAAAAGAAAAAATAGAAAAAAAAATTTATATATATATATATATATATAATGCAAAACCTAAAATACAGAAGAAACATTAAATTACATCCATAACAATTAAGAAGTACAAAATGTATTTGAAAGAATAATGGACAAAACTATCAATAACATAGGCTTCAAATTTTGAATAAATGTCAACTTAGGCATGAACCTCAAATGAAAAGACAGGAGATAAAGACTAAAAAGAAAAATGAAACATAACTTTTAAATACACTGAATCTGGTCTATGACAGTTCAGCATGTTAATCATGTTCTTTAAGACCCAACAGTTATCCTACTGAAAAAAATCTTATATACAAATATGGAAATTCTATACAATGAAACAAAATAAAATCAAAAAAGATACCACATGGCTGTATAAGAAAATTAGTATATATATACAGAAAGACAAAGAGATATCTAGAAAAATATATCCAACAATATCTGATGGAAGTGTGCTAATACAAAAAAAAATTATAGATTTAAATATATTTGCAAAATCAGAAAGAAAAGAAAGAGTAAAAAGAAATTTAATCATAAAAAGAAGAAAAAAGAAAAGAATATTTATCTATAACATAAATACAAATTAAAGAAAATGAACTAATTTAAAAAAAAATAAATAAAAATAAAGCAATTCAGAATGCTAACACAGGTCTTTGGAATGATAAATAGATGTTTATTCGTAATATGAATCCAGCCATCATATTTCAGCATTTAATTTATAAAAATGTGAGAAAACAAACATTTACATAATACCCCTAAATAATGCAAATACATATTACTTCTAAGTAATACAAATACATATTACCTCTAAATAATACAAATATATATTACCTCTAAGTAAATTTTATGTTGAAAACACAGATGACGTTGAAAATAAATATTTGAAGTATAAGAAAGTATACGTGTTCACATAGAATTTTGATTCTCGTGGTACTAATTTGTTGTAGTGCAAATTCGTATTATTTCTTAAATGACCGAAGATAAACTTGTTATATTATAAATTTTTGAAAAATTTTAATATGGTTTTGTTAAGTATGTTCTCCAATATGTGATTCTCACTCATTTTATATTTATAAATTTGAATAATGTTAGTAGCTGAACAGTATTTACAAATATCATATCCAATTATCTTTTCTAATTTTATACAAATACAAAAAAAAAAAAAATGTCCTCAAATTCTTCCCTTGAAAGAAGATTTCGAAATACATTAATATAATATAATTATTAATTTTTTCTTGATTTTTATTTTAATTACACAGCTAATATTCACCTTAATGTTATTGTTCTTAAATCAAATACATTTTAAGTTATTAATGTAATTAATAAGACTTCTGAAATATTTAAATTTTATTATTTTTAAATCACATGCAAATTAATACAGCTGTAGCAAATCATAAATAATTCATTATGGTTTTCATTCTGCGTAATATTAACTTTTTTTTATTAATGAAATAGAATTTCAGCAATTAATTACTTTAAAGAATTACACGTATTAGGAAAAATGTATTAAATAAAATAATAAACTTGTTTCTACTTTGTAATGGGCAATTAATTATCTTAGTATTAAAACTACTAGATTTTACTTTCAAGGTGATACATTGTTTTCTTTATATGTAAGATCTGAAGATCTAAGCAGTAATTTTACCGATTTTTTCTTTCATCTCAATCCTTCTTTTCTATAAAATGAAGAAAGAACATAAGATGATAGCAACATATTTGAAACCTATCAATATTAAATGAGCTCACCTTTCTTTCATTACTTATCATTAGATATTAATGAGAATAATGAACTAGGTTTTTTTTTCTTGCTGTGCAAAAAATAAAGTGAACTCTTTTTACCCTTCTTTTGCGCTTGATCCAATCCTTACCAAAGTAATGAATTCTAAATTGACTTTTTGAAAGTTTGCGTAATGAACTAGGAATTTTCAAAATATGTAACTTTTATTTTAGTTCTTTTATTCTAAAGATGGGTATAATATTTAGTACATTTCGCAATTATTAAATTGTAAGAGAAGTTATAACTTCTTTTTGGATATTTTAACGGATGATAAAAACACAAACACAAATAATTATTATTAAAAATGGCAAGTAAAGGGAAGATTATTAAATACAAATTGGATTGTCTTGGGAAAAAAATATGAGTATATTCGGCTATAAAATAAAGACACGTTTATGTGTTCGCATGTATATACATAATAATGTGATATATTTATAAGAATTTTTTTTTAATAAATTATTTGAATTCTGCATAATTTAAAATTGAATATTAGAATTTTTAAATTTAATGGAAAGTTTCTAAATGATCATCACACGAATATTTTTTTTTCCTTTAATGAAATTTGTTAAATGCAGATCTTACTTCACTACACAGAACGCTCGAAAAGTCAAAAATTTCCAAAGAACTATTTTGGATTTAATGAACAAAACATATATGGTATTTTATTTAAATCAAACACCTCAAAAGAGGAACCCATAATTGTAAGAGTTTATTATTATGATTTGCCATAATATCAACATCTTTCATAGGCCCTATACATTTAAATACAAGTTTGCTAAAATAATATACTTACTTAAGCAAAATGTAAGCGGCAGTCATCATTATATCATCAAGTCACTTTATTTACTCTATTTATTTACGATCAAATGTGACCTGTGAATTTCATAGTGTGATGAAACTAAGATTTAATATAATAAAATCCAAGCCAATAGTCAAATCTGTATATTTTAGTTCCTTTCTTCTTTCATTAATTTACCCATGTTTTTTTTCCCATATTATGGATAAATGTATTGATAAGTTTAGGTATTACTTTGAATATGATTTTACTCTGTATTAAGAGAGTATAAAATTGTACTTTTAAATGTTTTTGAAAATAATCATGTACTACATTTTGAATTATGTGTGTATTCGTTAAACTTTACTACCGTAAGTTCAGTAAATTAAATAGTTTTTTTTTAATTATTGTCATTCAAAAAAGAATTAAAAATACGTAATTATAATTACATTTATAATCAGTGGTTCATGTAATTTTTTTGTTTGAATCCTTTTTCATTCCATTTTATAACTTTCAGGAAGTTGAATTTCTCAACTTTTTCTGAACTCATTTCTAATTCTTAAGTATTCTATCATAAAACTAGAACTAATATTAAACAAGCATGTAAGTAAAATAAAAGAATATAGCATGTGAATGAATTTAAAGTGATCTAGATTAATTTCAATAATTTAAGATAATTTCATATGTAAAAAGAAAAGCAAGTTTGAAAATTAGATTAATTTTGAATCATTTTAGCACTTTTATCTAATTTTGAATTGTATCGAATTCTTTGTTATCGTTTTGTAGAAAATATAAATTAAATTAAATAAATAAACATAAAAGAAAAAAATTACTTTAATCTATAAATGAATTCATTTTGATCCTATTTAACAAGAAAGTACGGTTAAGGTATGAAAAAAAAAGAAAATTTAGGATAATTCAAAGAAATGATTTCAGGAAGAAAAATTTCATCATTAATTGATGACTGAGTTTTGAGGAATCTCTCGCAAATACTATTATCCCAATTGCACTGTGACTTAACAATCAGTGATAAGTAAGCAAAAAAATTTAAATCACATTTACTTCAAAGACACACAAAAGACAATGCAGAGAAAAGAAAAATAGATATCATGGAACATTATATTTTTTTTACATATCACTAAGTAATTTTTATATCTAATAAAAATAATCAAAACATATAATTTAATCTTAATTATTTCTTATATTTATGGAATGTGTTACATGTCTTTCAAATAATAAATTGCGAAACATATTTTCCTTTAAATGGAAAACAATCCCTAAAATTTTTCCTTTAAAGTATAAGTACAATAATTTGATGCTGCTTCTATGAAAGATTTTCTATTATTAACTATTGTTATATCAGGTAAAAATATAATCTTCGTGTTAACAATCTGTGAGAAAATCAGATAGGAAAAGGTGTAGCAGAAAAGTTTTTTTTCTTTTGAGGCTAAAGAGACATGAGCAAATATGGCGGGTTGATGCAATAAATGTAATAGATTGCTACAATATAAGATGCATAATGTTTTAACAACGTAGAAATAAGTAGACTAGTTAATCGTTTTCTTGTTATCTTAAAGTACACTAATCGGAATAAAACACTTAGAGGAAAACAAAACTTCAAAAGATTTATTTTGAAACAAAAATAAAATATTGGAAATATGAATTATTTCTAAGAAAACTAGCACAGAACAAATATTTTGCTTCTGTAAAGGTAAACATGACTCCCAATATTTATGAATATCTTTTTTTCCCGCATTTAAAGAAATATAATAAGAATCTCACTGGAGTCACTTGAATTTAAAATGAATACTTTTTTAAAGAAAAAGTAATTCTATTCATATTTACATACAAAGATATTTCATAATTATTTTGATCCGAAACCAAACATACATTTGAATAAAATTTTGAAACCAATTTACCTTGAATACAATGTTTTAAAGTGATCTAATATTAGCGCCATTTGGCTAAAGTTTCCTGAAAATAATTTGCAATTTCCTATAGTAAAGAATATAGATTATACAACATTATCTATTCGATTTAAAGCTGTCCAAAGTTTATGAGACAATTGAAATTAATTGCGGCGAATCTTTCTGGATATTAATTTTACCGAAACTCTGCAGGGGAAAACACTCATATGTACTATTTTGCAAATGTGGAAATTAATTTTCTATTACTAGTTCATCAACTGTACTAGAAACAGGGAATTAACTGTAAATCAAGAAAGTAATTTTCCTTTTGCTAATATTTAAGGAATATTTCAAATCGAAAAGTTAAAGGAAAAATAGTCTCTTAACAATACGAATTCAAAGTAAATAATAGTTTATTACGGCTGTCAAAAAGTCAATTTTTTGGCTTCTAAATGAAACATACAATAATAGCCATTTAATGAAATATTAATTTTTTTATATTCAAGTTAATTTCAAGAGATGTAAATAAATGATAAATCAAATAGTACAGCTCTCAGAAATGAAATATAACACTGTTTTCTAATATATAACACATCGATCAATAACTCCCGAGTCTAAGATTGAAAACAACATTTTTTTTGCAATTTTTTTTTATTCATCAACATAACACCTTTTGTTAATATCACCTTTTAGGGTGATACAATCGTTCCAACACTTTTCCAAATCTTCTTTTTTTTTTTTTTTTTTTCCCTCAAGAAATCTTTTTTGTTGCGAGTAAATAGCGATAAACAGCTTTCTGAATCATCGACTCGTTGCTGTTTTTGTTCCATCGAAAGCAATCGCGGCACCCACTTGGAAAAAACCTTTTTCACTTCACTTCAAAAAACCTTTTTCCTGGTCCGATCGACTTAAAATTTTGACACGTTTCAAGCAAAGGTTAGTACTCTAGAAAGACCTGGTTACTGGTTGACTACGAGCGCCATCTCTGGGTTAGACTCGGGAGTTATTGATCGATGTGTTATATATATATATATGTGTGTGTGTGTGTGTGTGTGTATATATATATATATATGTATATATAAAATTGGGAATGCAGTCTTTGTCGAATGAAATGAAGTGGTCGAGTGTGTGTGAGAGAAGTTATTTTTTTTTTTAAAAAAAAATCATAATAAAGTCAATTGAAATAAATTTCCACCTGCCTTAAAAATATTTATTAGAAATTTAATTATATTAACAAGTAATTTTTTTTTCTAATAGTATTCTATGGAATGATTAAGCACCAAAGTAAGAAAGCCTCTTATACTGTTTTTATTATTATTTTTAATGTAAGCTTTTGATTGCATATGTATAAATTACAGTTATTTTATTCATGTTAATTATGAAATTGCTTCCAACTTCTTCTGATCAAATGATTATATATATATATATATATATATATATCTGTGTGTGTGGCAAGTCATAAAGTACTGAACGATGAAATTATTAAAATTATTGAATTTATGCCTTACCTTTCATAATCTTAGTTTATTTCATATTTATTTCACATTAAAGCGAATATATCATACATTTTATATCTATGTATTTCAGAAAATGTAATACTTTGATTAACTCATTGATCGTTTCCATGTCTTTTTAGTGACCACTGTAGAATAATGGTCTTTGTTGCGTACTTGCGACCGGCGCTAATTCCTCAAATCCTAGGCTCAAGTCCTGACGCCATTAAAGACCCATCATGTAGGAAAGATGATGCAATTTAAACCTGTTCAGGCTCCAAGTTCTCTCTTCGGTGGAATGTAGAAGTTGAGATAGAGAGTTACCAGTTCAGGTGTCGTCCACTTCACTGTAGTTCAAGGTACATAATTACGAGGTCCTTCGCCAATAGCCCTCAATTTACTTTTAAAGTGCAACGTTTAAAAACAATTACTCAATCAAATACTTGTATTTTGGATTCGCTATTTCCATATCTGATGCCAGTCGCTCGTTTAGATAAAATTGTTAGTTTTATTCCGAAAAGTTTGTAACATATAAACACATTCAAAATTTAGAGGAAATTTAAATATATCTTATGTCAATTTCAAAAAAATAAATATATTGCACGAGCAATCTTCTTCAATTCAGCCGTTAATAGGATTACATGCGAATTATCAGTAGTACTGCTTTAATTTCTTTTTAATACATTATACATTGCTTTTGTAAATATTTCCAATGTTAAACAAAATTGATTAAAGATTAATGTTAAGACATGTATGCTTCGGACAGTCTTACATGGTATAGTCACAAGATATATACACTGAAGAGCCACTGAATTAAGGAACGCAAGTTAATAATAAATTGGGACACCTCTGACCTTGATAACTGTTGTTATACAACAAAGCTTAGATTCAAAGATTTGTGGAAGAGTTCCACAGGAAAAACTTGCCAAACATCGGTTAGAGCTATTCATAAGTCATAATGATTCCACGGTGTTGTGTGATGTGCTTTCCCACGTTTCTTTAAAATATCCTAAATGTGTTCAGTAGGATTTAAGTTTGGGATTCCAGGGGCCTATTCGTGACAGCAGAATGCTCCTCCAACAGGGAACTGTCAGAGCTGAAGTTGTCTTGAAAGATTACTCCATTTCATGGAATTTTTTTCAATGTGGATGACATTAAAACATAAACGAATGGTTGTGATCGCCCTGCAACTCGATGCACATAATTACATTGAGAGAGGTTGGTAAAAGTTCTAAAGATCCCTATAACTCACAAGATAAATCACCTAAAAACATGACTTAGCCACCATAATTTTGTACACTTCGAAACTGAATATAGGATTCATGGATTCATGATCCTGACGCCATATTCTCAGAATCCAATCGGTGGGAGAAAGTCAAAATCAATACACAACTTTCCATGTTTCTCGTTTCCAGTTCTCTAGAATCCATTATCTGTGCTATCGTTCCTTTGCAAGAAGTACCGCCTGATAGAATGCATTGAGCAATGATGCTCTTGTTGGCCTACGGCTTTCAAAACCCATACAGGGAAGCTAGGTTTACACAGTCCCTTTCCTGACTGTACTACTGTGCATCCTCATTCAACAGTATGACAACTTGAGATAATATTTGTCTTCGCTAGCTACGTACATTAGGGATGAGTTGGGGTACACAACGCTCGTTAAAAGCAAATTTTCTTTTGCAGTTTATCGGCGTATTCTCGTCATACCTCGGATACTGTGACCTTGAAATTCCTGGTTCTGTGGTGATTTCAGCATCAACTATTAACTATGTGCCCGTGACAGAAGACGTCTGAATCAGAAATTTTAACTTTACTGTCAATTCAAATGATTTATTTACAACATTCATAATACTAATTATATACACAATCCCGACAGTGACATTTTTATAAATGAGGAGTTGTGCTTCACAATTTGCATAGCATTTTCTATCCCTAATTCAATGATACTTCATTATATATATATATATATATATATATATATATATATATATATATGTTGTGTGTGTGTGAGTGTAGGATTTCCCAGCTAATTATCAAAGAATTATTTGTATTTTCAAATGCACTGTTAAACCAGTTATCAGTTACTCGATAGAGGGCACCACGAATCATCGCCATGTGATAGTTCGTGCAGCGCCACCTATTCCAGAACAAAACTGAGCGATATTTCGTTCTCTCTCTCCTTCCTCCACTTTCCGCTTCTCTTCTATGCTCCAAAAGCCCGAGAGTGTTCCCACGTCTATTGCCGATATTGGATAAAGTTAATTAGACAGCCATCTACCTGTATCGGAAGAACTGTTTAATCCTGATAGAGATAACTTATATATAGATCAGAGAGGGAATATTTAACATATCTTCTCTCCTAAAAAACTTAAGTTAAACTACTGCAAGCATCGCCATTGAATTTCAACAAAATCATCTTTGAATCCAGTAATGGAAATACCCCCTAGACAAACTGTTCCATTAGAAGTTTTGTTATCCAATAGAATTACTCTCTTCCAATAGAAGCTTTGATATTCTATAGAACTACTCGCTTCCCAATGGAAGCTTTGATACACATTATAATCACTCGCTTCTTAATAGAAGCTTTGA
>BMAW01053571.1:241057-284972 GCA_019974015.1 Nephila pilipes | reverse complement strand
AGCTTTGATACACATTATAATCACTCGCTTCTTAATAGAAGCTTTGACACCCAATAGAATTATTGTTTTGAATACCCTATTGCTTTTCTAACTTATCTTCGGAGGAATTAAGATTCGAATTGGATGATGAATCAGAAATCTAATTCAATAGTTTCTCATGTGATATGAAGCATAAAGACAAATGGGTTATAATAAACTGTGGCAGTTTTTGACATATTCAATTAACATTTATGTATTTCTAACCATTCAACATTTCTTTGGTTGAGAAATGTTATTCTTGAGCAACATGACAAGCCAAGTAATAATATTTACATACAATAGCAGTAATATATTTCGCACACATTATTTTTCTCAAACTACAAATGATATTTTAGGTCCAGATAAGTTGTATATTATACCATGCAGTTTGAAGATTTTGAGATTCGGTTGCATTCACTGAGCAACCCCAATGTTATTCAATAAGTTATTTATATTTATGAGAAAACTTTAAAATTCAAAAGTGCCAAAATCTTACAATAACAGTAAAATTAAATTTCAGCAGATTTCTAATAATATCAGATACCGACCATGAATATTTAATTATATCATTACACATGAAGATGGTATATATTAAAGGAAATCCTCAAAACAAAACATTAATAGACTTATGTTACTATACCTTATAAAGAGGAAATTATCCAGTCACATTAGTTAATTCTGAAATTAATAAGATATATTTTAATGAACCTTATATCTGTAATAGAAATTTAAATTATTTAGTTTCAGACATGCCTTTACAATTTCAATGTTTGACTCAAAGACTAAGCATTTTAAGTAAGTGAATGACATTTAAACTAACATTCAAAGTGTACTAGAAACGAATTGTCTATAGAAGTGCGAAGAACATAATCCTCATGTGTATCTATCATAATTCATTTTTTTTTATTTTATGTATTGATCAGAATAATTTAAATCCTTCACATCTAATTAGAAGTTCAAACATTCGAATACATATTTATGAATACTGTTTCTATTGTTTTATTTCATTTTATCAATCTGCAATTATTTAGAACCTTAACAAGGATATAAAAGTTAAGTATCCTACTTTTATATACCCTACCAAAGTATAATTATAATCCAATACGTCATTTTTTTAAAAATTCACATGGTTTTATTATCCAATAAATGTTAGTTATTTGTTACCTTTGGTTTCTATTGCTTTTGAATTTTACGGGCAAAATGCTTTGTTTAATTATTTGAATTTATTAGTACAATTGAAAGAAGTGTATCGACAATTAACGAATGAGAATATTTCAAGCATTTCTAGAAGCTAATTGATTCTTAAATTTTTTGTTTACTGAAGAACTCCTCTGTTATATGGAAATTGTTTTCCCCTTAAGGCTTTTGAATCTTTGTATGACATCCATTGTTCTCTTTTGAATCACAACCTTCTGCGTCTGATACATTTTCTATGATTAATCACAATAACTTATGTACTTGCTATATCCTTTTAGTCATCACAATGTTCATTTAAATTCTCTTTATCTGAAAATAGATTTTTCAAACAATAATAAATATTTAATAATTTATTTATAATTTTTTCAATTAATGCAGAAAAGTGCAACCGAAATACAGATAGTTCAAATTGATGAAATAAAAAAATCCCCATTTTGTGTCACATATTTATTGTGTTATTATTAAAGATATTTATTTAGCAATACATGCATTTCAGAAAAAGTATAAAGAAAGCAGTGAGTGATATACTTTGCAATAATCTTCATGTTCCTTTAAAGTATCTTTTATTATTTTAATTTTGTATATATTTTATTTTATTTGTATTCATTATGTAAATTATGTGTTACAAATAAAAACCAGCTGAACAAAGAATATTCATATTCTTTTCATGAAACATCAAAATATTTGCATATATTTACCAAACTTTAAGCACAAAAAATGTCCTTCCTCTTTGTAGGGAATTTTAAAATTTAAAGTTAACTATAAATTTTATAGCTCCATTTTGTAAGGCTTATTTTGATCTATAGATTTTTCTTCTTCTCAGTAGCCAGATTTTTCAAAGATTCATACAGATATTTAACTTATCTGCATTCGATGTATATGCATACATACATACATACATATATATATATATATATATATATATATATATATATATATATATATATGTGTGTGTGTGTGTGTGTGTGTGTTTGCGTGTTTTATAGGTCTACAGGAAAGTTCTGCCACTTTCGGTAGTAAAAGAACATACTTTTTTCCGCACATTTAATAATATATCTTGTTCCAATATAATTTATATTATTATTATTAATCTAAAATCTTCCAAATGAATAGCCAGAAGGAATCAGTGAGAATCATTTGCTATACAGAGTCGTTAAATGCACATCTTTGCTAAGATGCACATCTTAGCAAAGATATGCATATAGTAGGGATTACCTACATTTTACCTCACCAATCATGGATTACCTAAGAAAATATAGACGTTCTATAGCAAAATCACCATAGTGTATCATACGAACATCAGAATACATGCTACTTCGGCGACTCATGTAAACTCTTAAATATAGGCAGAAAATTTATTTCGTATCCAACACTCTCCAGATATAGCAACCTCCCTTTATCATTTGTTTTTCTGCCTGCGGAAACTTATAAAAAAAACCTCAAAAATTACATATATCATCTAAGCACTAATTGAGCTCTTCTGCTCTAAAAATAAATCAATGTTTAAAAAAAATGGAATTTATAAAAAAAAGGAGTTGCCCGATTGTAATGAAATTTCTTACTCAAAGACATTTGGATAGTTCATGAAAATGATTAAACTTTTGTGTCCAAAGAATGATAAACCGGAATGAACTGCGAACTTAGCAGTTGTATACAAGAAGTGATTATCGATCTGATGGTCAAATTTTCTGTTGCATTGCGATTTAAGTTACCTATCAACGGCTGAAAAAATGCCTCGCCATAAGATTCGATCTCATTCCGAACAAATGTCAGAGTTTGAAATAGGTCGTATCATTGGATTGATAGAGGGACGTTGGGCATATCGAAGAAACGCTTGTCATATGGGTCGCAGCGATACGGTGATTAGAAAATGCGGCAATTTTTCTTTCGTATATATTAAGTTTAATGCGTTTTAAAAATTATATGTAAAAACCAAAATATTCTAATGAATATCCCATTTTAGAGGAATTTCTTTCGTGAATTAGGCTTAATATCTAGAATCATCTGGACTCAGCGTGACACTCAGTGGTAAGAAGCCGCGGGCCCAGAGAAGCACTTCTTTTTTCTCCCTCTGTTAGTGAAAGGGTTAGCCGGCTACAAGATTAGCAACTTACAACAGAGTTTTTTAAGTGTTTCAGAGCTTGCTTCTGAAGAAACAATGCAAAATACTGCACTAGATATTGTTCGGGAAAATGGAAGCAATAGTATTATTTTATTTGCCGTAGATGGAACTTGGTAAAAGTGAGGTTGCACATCTCTGAATGATGTGGCTACTGTAATTTGAATTAAAGTGGAGACACTTTTAAAGTAATAAAAGTGGAAATTTTGTCTAATCACTGAATATGAACAATAAACGTTATCATGAAAAATATTTTAAGCTTAATTTTCAAGATTCTAGAAGTTCAATGGAAGATTACAGTGTTTTAAGAATATTTTAACTTTCATTGACTTTAATTGATGCATAATATAACACATATATAGAGGATAGTGACTTCAAAGGACTTGCAGCTATCAAAAAGTATAACATCTATGTTCACGACTTTTCTATTGAAAAATTGGCATGAATTGAACTCGTAATGAAGTTCACCGAACAATGTAAGATTGCTTAAAAGCACAAATAAAAGGAATATATTTATCCAATGGTAAGTGTTTATGTGACGAAACACCCCAGACCGAGCCGGAAATAAAATAAAATAGAACCATTTCATGACTTAGCTACTAGAAGGAATTTAAGTAGATTCGCATTACACGATAAGCAATCTGGCCATCATTACGACACAATTTGTCCACAAATGAATACTCTTAACATCGTTTTTGCTCTGCTGGAATAGAAAAATGGTGTAGGTACAAGACAATTGAAGCAACAAAAAATGCTTACATATATAAAAAAAAACAGTCTTCATGTGGCTGTGATATAATCCATGCTTTCAATATTGCTTGGGAGTATACAGAACCAGAATAGCATCTTTCATAATGTCGTATAGACACGCTCCCAAATTAACAATTGTGAATGCTGAAAAAGTTCCACATGGTGTTTATGATGATGGATGCTCATTTAATAAAGGTAATGTATTCAGTCTGAGTATTCTTTAAAAAATGAATAAATCTAGCTAAATATGTTGTCAATGCTATGAAATATCGCGAAAAAGTAAAATGCTTAACCCTTTCACTACCGGAGGGAGAAAAAAGAAGTCCTTCTTCGGGCAAGCGGTTTCTTACCGTGGAGTGTCGCGCTGTACCCAGACGATTTTAGATATTAAGCCTAATTCGCGAAGAAAATTCCTCTAAAACAGATTATTTATTAGAATTGTTTAGTTTTTATATATAATATTTAAAATGCTTTAAACTTAATATATACGAAGGAAGAAAATATTTATTCGAAAATTGTATGTTTTATACACAAAATTATTTCATTAAAAATCAGATATTTTAAGAAAGTACAAAATATACTTACATTTGTTGCATAAATTTTATGGTGTAAAGATGTACCTTTACATGGAATATTAAAACATAAGAAAATAAATCTTTTTTTTTGCTGTATAGCGTTTTTATAAAAAAAAAAAAAATCTTGAATGCATTGTCCAAAGTCAAATTCATTCATTGATTCGCAATCTCAGTTTCAGATAAATAGTTTCTTTTCGTCATGACTCTCGCTACAAATAAAAACCTTCCGATTGAAACGAATAGCTGAGAGCCCTTGCTACCAAAAGCCATAGCACCCATAAACTTCCATAAATTCTCATACGACCTTCTAAGAAAAAAGCAAAAAACAAAAAACAAACCGAATAAAGCGCACCCTTTAATTCATGCCATTACATTTAAAGAGCCACGCTGCAACACGTGCTTTTAACAATTACCCTCTTCCTGGTATCCATAAGTGAAATTCAAGCTCATATCACAAAGATCAACACTCCATATAATTTATCTATATAAATTTTGCGGTATTGTAACGCCATATAGAAGCATTAAAAAAATCAAATAAAACGTTCTCATTATGTGTATGACTATTAATACTTTGGTCTGCTGCCGGCATTCTCAGAGTGTATCTAATGTGATACGCTGGACACAGGACAGCAAATGCGAGCGTATCGCATATGTGATACGCTGGGAGTGAACGGGTTAAGAGAGTTTATGCATTTTCTGGACATTAAGAAGAAAACGTACAGAAAAGAGACAAAAAAGATGAAGACAAAATGAAGAAAAATACAAGTAAGGATAGGAAATTGTTTAACCATTTAAGTTCTTATATTGAAAGTGTAGTTTTTTAGTAACGACCTTTGTAAAGTGCTTGCTAATTTTTCTCTAAATGTAGTTATTTATGCATCTGAAATTTTTATTACATTTTCCTTATATTTACATCCATATATTGAGATGAAACTTTTAAAATATTTTTAATAACACTTGCTAGAGAGCAGAAATTGTAACAAAACTGATAACTTTCAGTAAATTCATTATGATATTAAAAACTATTATTTGTATAAAAGACCAATCACCATATTTTCAGCATTTCACTTTAGTGGAAATATGTTATGTGTCCATTCAATCTGCAGATAAAATGCTAACATTCTGTGCCTAATAGTACATAAATATACATGAAGATTCTAAATTCAACATTAACTATATCGGTGTACTGGCTCTCCTTAAGATAGTTTTAATTCTTAAATTAGTAAACACGTTCTTTTATACCTATGCTCTAAAGTACATTCATAGTTCCGTTAATCAATATATGTTACCGAATTCTTATCTCTTAAGATTCAAAATATTAAACAACTTATTGATTTGCTAGTTTCAAGTAAATCCTCTACCTAAAATTAAATGATTCTCAGTATTTCGTATTTTAATGCTGTTGATATTTCATAAAGAAATGTCTTGGTTTTGTTGAGATTTTACAATATCAATGTGTAGGGAAAAGTTTTGCTAAAAGAAAGTAATTCTGAAATAAGACATGATTCTTCTTAGTTTTATTTGTTTGAATTCCTATAAGGTAAATGTTTAAGTTATTATTTTTTAAAACTGGTTCATAAATAAAAATAAATAAAAGAAAATATGTTAATTTTTACATTCTAGTACTTTTCAGGCTCAATTAAGGAATTAGTACCGTGTAGTACTATGCAATAGGTATCCTAAATTACTAATACATGTTCAGCAACACACACACAGTTAGCTGTAGAAGATACTATTAACAACAATTTTATCTTGTTATAATAAATTCAAATTCCAGTTGCTGAAATTCGAAGCACATTTAAGAATAAAAAGAGAAATCGCAGTTAGTGAACAGAAAAAAAGTTATTAAAACTCTTTATGGTTCTTGTATTTTTATGTAAAGAAAACAAGGGATATTTTTTCGTGTAAACTACTATGAGTATCATGAAAATTTAAAATGTTCTCTTAAGAATGATAGGATAAATAATCAAAGAGTCTTCCAAAAGTAACACGCTTATTAAAATACTTGGGGGATTAACTCCTAAAGTGAGATAATTTTTCTAAGAGATATTTTAACGCACTCAACATAAAATAAAAGCAGGAAGGAAATTTTCAATAAAATTTAGAATATTTATAACTGAATCTTGCATCAACGTATTTAATAATGTGAACACCATTTTAAGAAATAAAATAAAAATATATTACTTTGAAACTAAGAATATCCAAATCTTGAAAACTGTATTTTGTTTGCTTTTCAAAAAAGTTTAGAAAGACGACTCTATTTAATCATAAAAGTAAAGTCTTTTAAACACTAGCTTGTACCAATTTGTGGAGTTTTCGCTTAATGACACAATACCTAGAATAATCAGCGGTAAATTATTTCAATTATTATAAGATAAAGTGCTTGCTTCAATTACATATTATATGTAATTTAATATATTTTTAGGTGCTAGTTATAAGTTAAAATATGTATTATTCTTGTTATATTGTCTGCAGACAGGGCGTTAAGGTTAAGCGTTTTGGAGATATTTGTTGTCACTTCTCTTCATAATTTTTGTAAGGAATGGAATGGTCTCATCTCTTTCAAAACCATAGGACACTGTTTTTCTGTTTGTCAGTTAGCTGAAATTATTATTTCCCTTATTGGGAGGAACTGGTCATCCCAACCGGGAAAAGGAAATGGTATCCACGTAAAGTGAGGAGATGTCTGAGTTCTTAGAATATAGAACTTTAATATAATCAAGTCTTGATCACTAAGTTTATGACAACAGAATTATAGCTTGGCCTATCACACACTTCTTGAGGACCTCTGTCCAGTTTCAAGTGGCACCATTCATGAACTTGTTAAATGTTGTCTCTGTAAATTTATTAAAAATTAACTGACTCATGTAAAATCTGCCCTGAATTACAACTCACCTCTTAAATAACCCGACTCTTAAATTATTAAAAATAATTCTTTACTTTAAATAAGAAAAATATGTTTAAAGTACGCAAGTATTAACTCTAAAAATTAATGAGATGCGCTAGTACAATTAATCATACTGGCTTATCCATTTTAAACAAAACATATTTATTTTTCTTTAGTTTAAAATAACCTGTTTTATTATACACTTGAAAATAACAAATATTAAAATTATATTCACTGCCGCAATTATTTTTCAAGTGTATTGAATACTGTTTTCATTTCCGTAATTTGAATAGACTGAATATTACAATCGTGTTTTTCTGAAGCAGAATTCAATTTCATTAAAATTCGTTTTTAAATTTTTAAATTTTTGTACATTCATTAAATTTTTCATAAAATATTTTATGATTTTTTTTTATTATTAATCTTTGGGTAACGTATATTCTAGAGAGAATTTATAAATAATTATCAAGGTAAAAGAAAATACTTTTTTTTCAAATCTCTCTGATACATTTAATTTCTTAATAACTCTTTCTCTCTCTACAATATTTACATAGAATATATTTCCTAAGTTCAGTGACATGTTTTTATCATTTTCGTTACTAAATTTTATTCTTAGTGGTGGAACATTTTCTTAAAATAAGAAAGGGTGAAACGAAAACATTGTTCACTTGCTGGAGGATTTTAAAAAATGGCAAAGAAAAATTTACAAACTAAATAAATATTATTTTAGTAATTACATCTTGAAATGAATTTGTGTTCGGATGGAATTTTTTAAGGTTTTTTTTCAGTCTAAAATAACAAAGACTGTAATTGAATTCTTAATATTTCTAGTGAGATTATGAATTTTACTTACTATGCTACATTATACGTATTATTGGTTATCTATTTCTAAATTATTATACATATTACAAAGTGTATTTATTCGATCAGGTATTAGAAGCAAGTTTTTTTTAATAATTTTCATTAGTCAATAAATCTAAATTGAAATTCGTAAATGTTTAAAAGTACATGAAATCTTGCAATAACATAACAAATTTATATAAAAATACTTTTTTTTTAAATAACAAGCATTTCTTGAGAACTATTTCCATACAGTTTTTTTAAGTACAAAAAATCAATAATAGATATCACTGTCAAATAAGTATCTACTAAATTGAAATCCCGTTTTAAATTAGCGTTAACAAAAATTAGTTAGCTTGTATGTACACTCAAGAACATTGAAAATAGAGTACCAAGAAAAGAGATTTAGACTGAAATGAAATTCATTATTTATAATGAAACAGGTGAGATAATAACTTGATCCCACAATCAAGATAATTAAACAAATACTCTATGTACAATTAGACAAACGCAAATCAACTTCAATAGACCGTCGCACCGCCTCTTGTTACAATGCATGCCGCAATGCAGTCCAGAATTGAGTTGATTAGACATCGGATATTGTTCTGAGGTATATGGGCCAACAATTCTTGAATAGCCACCTCCAAATCATGTACAGAGTAATACAATGGCATCTAGAATTTAAGCAGTTCTCTCAAATGCTATATAAGGGACTAGTCGGGGGAGTAAGAACTCAGTATGAACATAACGTAGAAAATCTCGAGTTGTATATGGACTAGCATTATCTTGCTAAGACATTGCCCCTAAAAGACCATTTAGGAATAGCCCCATGTGGGGTCGATTAATGTCAAAAATATAACACTGTTTCGATAAGGTTCCAGGTATAATAATTAGAGTGGATCGGCTATTATAGGGTATGACACCCCCCAGACCATTACGCCTGTTGTACGGGCAGTGTGTCGCACGTTTTGCCAACCTGTGGCATTCCATGTCATTCTCACTTGACATTACTATTCATGGAGTCATTAATGTTTCGGTGTTAAACGCATTACATGAAAATAACATCTTTCGTTTGAGATTCTATTCGGTAAAACATCGGTAAATTGTTTGTGGAAGTACTGGAAGGCCTAAATATGATTGAATTGCTGAACAAGTCTCTGTAGTATCTATGAGCACTTGTCGCACGATCTTCTCGTCTGGTCATCTTCCTGGTCACACAAGAACCGTTTCTTCACATAAGGGTACAATTCCGTGTCCACTGCTCCTATCATGTTCTTATGGATACTCCGAATGATCCACCTGGCTAATTAACAATCAATTAATTCACTGAAACTATATGTAATTAATCAGTTTCTTAGAACATGTGAGATTAGTTTTACCCTTTTAAATATTTCACTTAATTTTATTGTCTTAAGAGGTTTTACTTTTTGTTCAGTTTTATTTCCCCCTCTAAATCTTCATTTCTTTCATAAGCAGCCCTAGTTCCATATATATATCATTCTAACTCATGGCATATAAAGACAGAATTTTTTTAAATGCATTACTTCCTCTTAAATAAAAATAAATTGTTTTTCAAACACCTCGTTCGCATGCCTTAGATTACATATTTAAAACATCTTCTAATTTTCTGATACTTCATAGTCCAGCTATAAATGTAGAAATACTTGCGTAAAATTTTTCCCAGCACCTCAACAAAATAGATTTATTTGATAATGCAACATTCGTCAAACCAGGATTTTAAGCACATCATTATAAGTTGTCAAAATAAAACAAGCTAACGTTTGAAATTTAAAATTATACCAGCAGAAAGCATCTCAACTCTAAAATAGTGAAATATATTTGTTAGATATTTACTTCAAGATAATGAATTTTGTACTTTTAATGTAATTTTGATAGGTTTTATTACATTGGAATACCTTCATTATTTGCAATTTATTTTTAAGAAACATATTTATCAAAAAATACATTAAATTGTAAATGATTTTTGAAGGCAAACAGATTCAAATTATAATATATATTATAATTGTGTAGAGATCAATTAGTCTATCAAAGCTTCAAACTGTTCGAAATAATTTTTTTATACTACTTATTATTGTGAATTTTATTTTGTATAAATATATTTTAACCATTGTCTGAATTAAATATAAGTTAATACAATAAAACTTAATAGCTATATGATAACATAAATAAATTATACAACTCAAAAGTTTTGTAGTACATCTACGTTATTATCTACGTTACTAATATACAAAAAGGTTTTTGAATATATAAACACTGAAAGGTCAATGAATTACAATACTTAATATTACAAAAAGTCACTTATCTAAAAATTGATATAAAACTCATAAATTAAATTAGAAAACCTAAAATGTATTTGCAATTTACAAAGCATTTATCGAAAATAACGTTAATCATATAAAATAATATATGGAATTTAGTTAACATATATATATAAATATAAACAATCCTTTCCAATAAAAATTCTTAATTTAAATTTCAGAAATTATATTACTTTTTTTCTACAACTTTTTCAAAATGAAAATTTTCATATATAACATAGAAAATAACGTTTTATAAATAATGACACTTCACTAAGAATACATGTTATGAAAAATGTTGGCTATTTAGTCAGAAATTGATCAGTTTTAAAGAACCGTATATATATTTTTCGCATATTCAATAATGCTTTAGTATTTCATTTCAATTTACAAAATAATTTATAAAAAAATACTTTTCACACTACAATGGCTATAACAAAACGTATTGAAGTTTTATGCTATCAAAATTTGTCAAGATTGAATGGACCAATATTGCTGTCATTTGTGCTCCAAATATCAATCAACTATTATTATCTTAATTTTTGTCTTCCTTAATTTCAATCAAAATGTAAGTCAATAGAATGTATTTTTCCCCTTTACTTTTAAAATTTTTTTGTGATTGTTTTTATATTCTATAAGTATTTTTATACCATTTTCTACATTTATGTTTCTGAACATTTCGTTCCTTAAACAAGTAAGTTTACGAGTAATCGTGTTCTTGAATTCACCGAGCTATTCTAGTTGATATCTAGGTTTTGTCTCGTATGATAATAGTCTAAAAGATATTTTAGAAAAAGCAGTAATATCATAAAATCGATATCATATCATGTGATGATATCACACATATCATCATACATATCCTCAGAAAAAAAAACGTTTGCTTATTACACCTTATAAGAAAATTATACATATACATACTTTTCGGAAATGATCTATGCGAAAAATATTGTAATTTGATTAATTAATCATATTACATATAATGATAATACTTTTTACTGAACTTTTTAAGAAATATTTTTGTTCCTTAATTAAAGTGTGGTGTTACATTTTATTTTGTCCTGTTTAAGGAGGTCTTTGCCTAGTTTCAAATAACCCAATCAAAAGTTGAAAGGCTTTCAGTGAGAAAATATTTCCAATTTTTATCGAAGTTTGAAATGTCATAATAGTACTACATAATATATAATGCGGTACTCTTAAAATTTATTAACATTCCAAAAATGCACCAGTTTTCACTTGGAACATATAATTATTAAAATTCATATAATATTGCATTATATAAGAGACAAAACATGAAATGCCTTTTACATGAGAAGAAATAGACTGATGACTCAGATAAAATTGAGAAGTAGTATAAAATACGGTGTTTTGTTATAGAAAAGTATTACAATTTCTAATCCTATACTTCCACATTTCTTGAATACTTAGTTAATGTTACAATGTTTTTTACAGTTAGGAGATCATGGTTGCAACTTTCATTCCCTAAGGTATTTGTGGATCGTTTTTTCGAACTCACGGCATAAGTTGCTTACATCCTATCGTGATTTCGACTAGTAATGCCTCTAAGAGCTCATAGAATAGCTCGGTTGTTGCACTTTAAATCTCTGGAGTCTCAAAATTCTCTCCTTGGAGTAGAGGTTTGGAGAAGGTTCCAACTGAGCCGTCCTCTTCGTCACTCAATTGAGATTCAAAATAACGAGGTCCACCACAAATAGCTCTCGTGTTGCCTCAATTCAATCACTCCAAGAAATATACAATTAGAGAAATGGATTCTGATATTTTATTTCATTAAATATAAGTCGATTATTAATGTTGGCTTCAATAAATAAATTATAAGTTGATTATATAATCTTCGCATTATATATCATTATATACCATAGATAAATGAAATTAATTTCGTTAAATATATTTTTGTTCTCCTCTTACAGTTTGGTGCTACATGTTATTTTTCTCTCTTCAATGTTATATTCTTATTAGTTATTATTATCTTAATGACCATGTTTGTAAACTTCCTTCCCAAACATGTCCAAATAGAGAAATTCATTTTGATTTTTGTATGCATTAAACATATATTACAAAGAATAATATGCTGGCTTCTACACATTAGATACAACAAAAGATTTGAAGTAAACATGTGAATATGTTGTGAAAGTCAGAATAGTAAGTGTTTTCGACATGAATCAAAATTACAAGGCCCTTCGCCAATGATCATGTAACTAAGATGTGGTATTTTTTTTAAAAAAAAAATGAGACCGCTGAAGTGAATTTGTTTTAATCTCTACCATAATATAGTAGATAACAAGTGAAATAGAGTTAGGTTTCGTGTTACAATTATTTATTTCTTATTTAAAAACATCAAAACAAGATAAATTTTTCAATAATTAGCATATAAAGTAATTAAGATTGTACAAATAGCAACAGTAAAAAAGTTTTTTTTAATTATTGTATTGTTATTGATTACAGAGTTTTGAAGATATTTTTCATTCATTGATGTAACTGTCTTTTCAATCTCATATATCACAATGAAATTTAATGCAAACAGTTTGGAATAATGCGATATGACTGAATATTTCTTTTTATTTCATTTGACCCAAACAAAGAAAATTACACTGACGAGATGCAGGCAAGTGTTCATGATTACACAGGAAATCGAAGTCGCAGGCAAATCACAGTTCAATTGTTATTAAGAAAAAAAAAATAATATGAGGTTTTTCTTGCATTAAAATATCAAAAGTCTATTTAAAATAGATATTTTGCGTATAAAAATTTGAAACACTGAATTGAAAAAAAAACTGATTTTACCATAAATCTGTTTCTCAACCTTTCTATTTTAAATTTACCGAGGTTTAATAGCCTTTACAAATAATTTATACTTTCTAAGATCAAATGTTAGCTTAACACCGAAGACAAACAACAAGTGTTTGAAAAACATCCAGTGTTTTTGATAAATTTCAATAATAACAGAATTTAATCAGGAAATATAAAAAAACACCTTTTCTAATTCACAATTTTTATGAGTTTTGGGAATACAGTGAAAACGTTTTTTAATTAAAAGTTATAATGCTGGAATTAAAATTTCGCTTGAAAACACATTTCACTGTTTCTATTTCACATGTACTTTCAAATGTATAAGATTCGCGAATTGTTTAATAAGTACATTATAAGAAATTTCAACAAATAAATAAACCCAATTATAATAGTATATACTCTGAAATTATATGAAACAAAAAAAATATTAATATCCTCTTAAAATAATTTAAACATATTTGAATTTTTTTACTTAAGTTGCGAATTAACACAGACACTATATAAATATGTAAAATTAAAAGTTTTATTTTTTTTGAAATCGTGAGATTCACTTATAGCTTAAAAAATATACTTCAAACTTAAAAATTTACTAACAGCTTTTTTTTTCTTATTATTTTGCCTTATATCTGATTATATAGCTGTTTCAGGCGGGACTCTGTTGCATTAAAATTTTTTTATCAATATCTAGCCTGAACAACATAGTGACATTGAAGGTGAGGAGAAGAAATTAATCATTTACATAAAAAAATTCTCTTATGAGACTAATACAACACAGTAGTTATAAAAGTATTTTTTTATTTAATTTGCAATGAAGTATATAATTATGCATGTAAATACTAAAAAAATAAGTTATATTTTATTTTCTAAACCACTTTTATTTTTTCAAGAAGGTTTCATAATATTCGTTACAATGTTACCCCAAAACCAATTAGTTTTTATTCTGATTAATCTGTTTTTTATAGTAAGAAGTAAAAATGTAACATTATAGTAATATATTTAAATATATCAGTATTAAAAGAGCTTATCATTCTTTTCATTGCCGATCAGAATATATTAATGAGCATAACGAATGAATTGTTTTTTCCTACTCTTAAAAAGGAACAAAATGAACTTTCCCCCTGTTTTTCCTTTTAACTTCATGCAGCCTTTATCAATGTAATTAACTTCTAATTGGAATTTACAAAGTTTTGGAAATTTTTTTTAGGAATTTTCTTATAGATTTTATGTTCTTAATTTAAAGGTATATATAATAATTGTAGAATTGTTGTGGTGGAAGTATTTTAGTATTTTTTAAGTTTTTCTGAGAAATGATTAAAATAATTGTAATTAAATAAAAATAATTATTGTGTCATATCAAATGGAAAAACAAATCGGAAAAGTATCTTTTTTTCATTAAAATATTAGAAAGGGCATGAAAAAATATTTTTTTTTATTCAGGGTTTTAATAAAAGACTGGATTATAATCCCATTTTGAAATTAGTACATGTATAAGATTTCTCATTTTTACATAATTATATTTCGTTTAACTTACCAATCTTTTAAAATTAAATTTTCAGAAGACACTTTTCCAATCATACATTAAGGAAATTACTTATCTGAGCAATTAAATTTTTTTCTGAACCATTAAAATTCATTCTTGTGCATTATTTTATTTATAGTTCGTAGCTCATCTTCTAAGGGCAATATTAAACCTTCAACATACCTTTCACATTTTCCTCTATGTGAGACATATATATTCAAACTACATCCTACATCTATTTTACTTCCTATTTTCAATTATTATATCTCACTACTAAAGCTTAAGGCTCATTTATGTTATTGTTTTCCTTAAAAATTATGATGCTTGTTTACAAAATATGATTCATTTGATATAAAAATTTTGAAACGTTGTTACAGATGCATATATATATTTATATATATATATTCAAATAATTACTTCAAATGATAATTCCAATTACGTACGTGGTTTGTGAGCTTGGTTACATGAAATCCGCTGAATAACAGAAGAACATAATTATACAATCTCTTGGCATTACTTTTATAATGAAAATTTGTCTTACATCTATAAAAAAATGAAACAAGAAAAGGAAACTGTTAATTTCTCAAGCCTTTTACTGAAGCCTACTTTAATAATGCATGTTCCTGTGAGTTCCTTCAAATATAGGGCCGAATTTGAAACATAATTTTCACTCTTACGAGAGGCAGTGGATTAAATAACATTATCGTTTCCGTTAAAAGCTGTCGAGGGTTAGTGGGACAACTGAAATTAATTATGGTAAATCTTCGAAGTTATTAATTTCATAATTTCACCTGTACTTTGAAGGGGGAAACATGCAAACATACTATTTTGCAAACACGGAAAATTAATTTTCGATTACCAGTTCATCATTCAAATACGAAACTGAGTATTAGCTTTAAGCCAAGAATGTAATATTCAACCTTAAATAGCTGGGGAATGCTACAAGTCCAAAGCTAAGAAGGGATATATGTTCCTATCAGTTAGAAAGCAGATAAAATAAATATTTATTTCGATGGTTAAGCAACTTATTTTCTTTGGTGTTTTCTTGCATCAAATCTCCTATTGCACTAAAATGAAGAAATTACTTCAAAATTTCAAAAGTAAAAAAATAATAATAATAATACCGTAACTCTTGTAAAGAAATATAATAAATTTTTCAAAAAAAAAAAATTGTTCAAAATTGGAAATAAACTTACTTTGAAAGTCGTGCAATCCATTAAATTACTTTTTGAATCAGAAAATGTAACAGTTCAAAATATGAATTGACATGTTTAAATGTACTAAATTTACTTTTAATCAATTTGAAGATATTTTTCTGTATCTTAAATAATGAGAACATTTTATTCTTTAAAGCAGGTGACCACGATAGCTAAGTGGTCATGGTCGTGGACTAGCTGCCGGAAGCTATCTGCAAGTCTTGGGTTCTCGCCTTGATGCCACTTAAGATTCGTCTTATAGCCAGGGCTGACGCAAGTTAAATCTGGCGAAGCCCAAAGTCCTCACGTTGGGATGATTTGGAAGTTAAGAGAGGGAGATGCCAGTAGAGGTGTAGTCCTCATCTCTTGAATGAGGTTCAAAATTACAAGGTGTATCACCTTAGTTAAATCCTTGTGTTACTCCGTTTGGAAAATTAAAACAATCAATCATTTAAAGCACAGAAGTAGCTATTACTAGCTCTTGATATTGGATTTGAATTTAAATTTTCATGTTAATGATTTATTAAACTGAAATATATTTCATATTTAATCCACTTGATTGTGTTACTTTTTACTTACTTAACCCGCGAGAACGAACGTTGGGTCAAATATGCCTGCGAGCATGTATTATTGAATGCGAAACCTTCCCTGTATGCTAAAATGGTTGAGTTTTCAGAAGCTGCTATTTTAATAACCCTCTTTCAATTTTGTTAATGGTCAAATTCCTCAAAGCTATTTTTAGATTAAAAACTGATTTTTCGGGTCTGTTTGACCCAACAAGCGCTCTTGTGTTTCGATTTTATTTTGTATAATGCTTGTGTGAGAATTTAAAAATGCATTATTATAAAAGAAAAAAATGTGAATTGAAATGGCTGGAAATTTATTTAAATAACTGTAAAAAGCTACATAGTCTTGGTGAAATAGAAAAATGTAAATATGAAATATACCGTAAATATGAAAAATACCATAAAAGAGGCGATTTGAAGGATCTTTCCTTAGAACTTCTGAAAGAACACACCAAAAAAAGGAGATTGCAAACAAATATTAGTAGGAAATTATGAAGTTTGTTAAACAATACAGAGAAATAAAAAACTAAAATCTGCAGAGAGGAAAAAATGTCATAAGCCCTGCTGTAAAGGAAAAAAAATTCAAAATCAACTTGTTTAAAATGCGCAATTAATGTTTATAGTGAACATAGTTCCTTACTGTATAATTCTTTCCAATAAAATTTAAGAATGTTAGCTTCATAGGTGAATACATTTCATGTATGAAAATTAAATGCTTTAAAAATTGAAAATTTAATTACCTCTTGGAATTATTTAGGTTCCTTATTCAACGTTATATGAGTTGCGACGACTTAACGAGGTTTTGTATACACAAAAGCATTTTATTTTTGTAAATATAAGATTTTTTTAATACATGACGTAAAAGAATAATTTTTTGTTGTGTTGAAATTTTAAATTTTGCTTAAAAGCGATTATGAGCCGATTTGACCTAACGCAAGCTTTCGTGTTACTATTAGCGCACACGTTCTGTCGTGTTAATCTGAATATATATATATATATGTTCATTTAGGATTATATAATAAACTGATTATGTGTTTACTTAGGCCTATAGCTTGATTAATTAAATTATTTCATTCCATAAAAAAACATTTTCTTTACAATTTTCTGATTCACAAATATTTATACATTTTTCATTGCATATTAATATATTTTGCTTGTTTTCAGCCCTACAGAAAACAGTAAAACAATTATAATACAGGTAAAACAGAATAATATTTAAAATTTGTAACAGTTAATATTAATGAAAAATATTACTAATTTCTTCTCTGAGACCAACACTTTTTAGTACCTGTACAATTAATTTTCAAAATATTCTCATTGATCTCATCAGAATCTTTTTTTCTAACACGTGTTTTCTCATTTTAGATAATTATCTCAAGAAAACTGCTGACATAAGATATTACGTGTATTCGTCTTTCTTTCATTTTATTAAATTTGCTTTGGCTGTTTCAGTCATAGAATCAAAACTGAAAGAGAAAACATTACTTACAATATAATAACACGAATTTAGTCTGCTTACATATTTCATCATAAAAATATTAGCATTATTATACAGCTGTGTTATAATTAGAAAATATGGAACCACAAGACAATTTAACATAACACTTTCGTGGGATATAATTTACTTTAATTAACTTTTCTTCTCTCTAAACGATTAGTGACTATCTTTGTGACGTACCATATAATATCTTAACCCGAATGCCTAAATAAAAATAAAATGTTAAGAAATAAAGCATATTACTGCCTTCAGTATGAACAAAGGAAAATGTAACATGTATAAACAAACAAAAATATGAATCGACATACAAATTGTCACAGCGGATTCATTACAACGTGGATCTATTCTATTTAAGAATTAATAAGTACCAGTAAAAAAAAAGGCAGTTAAGAAAATAAAACTAGTTTTTATTCTCTTCTTATAATAATATTTTAAAAAATTATATAGAATAAAACCAATTTGCAGCTTGAACTATGATCCGTTTTCTACCAAACATATTTCTAAAGTTCTAATTATCTCAATAATTACAAACAGCTTCCGAGTTAGATATAAACTTATATATTGATATCAAGATCTATAGAAGCTGTCCGATGATTTCTAAACATTCTAGCACCAACATGCATGCAAAATAACTTCGCTTACCTTAAAACTCATCTCAGCATTTAAGAATGTGCAATCACACCATCTGATATCCTCTATTCACTTCACTTCTAAAAATATATTGACAGATGGTTCCCTTGATCAGAGAGTAGTGGCTTTTAATTGCAGATGAGGGTCATTGTACACAATTCTCAGAAATGTCACCGATTCTTTCGTGCTTCCTTTATCATTGTGGCTAATCTTCTTACCTTCCCACTACTCATTTAAATGAGGTTTCTCTCCAGGTTAGCACAGACACTTACACAATTTCAGGAGACATTCATTACATTTTTTCTTGCGATATGAGGTATGTATACAACATAAGAAAAACCACACGATTGCCTTAAAGAAACTCAATTTCTCATATTATTTGGGCATATTTTCTATGTGGATTTTTCAGTGTAACAATAATACACCTCTGTAATTATATAATTTTCTTAAGACTAAGCATGGATAATTCTTACATTTATCATTGTCTTGATCCTCATAATCATTTTTGAACTTTTATCGTCAGGAAAATATACATAAAATAAATTTGCTTAAGGAATTATTTTTTTGTGTAAACCTATAGATTTGAATTTTTTTTTTTTTTTTTTAAAAACTTAAATATTTTTTTTTTAATTTTAAATTTTTCATAAATATTAAATATTTATTTCAAAAATTTCAATAAAAATTCAATTTAGAATTTTAAATTCAATTACTTTCCTCTCCCACTTTCTCCTCAATCATATTTACTTTCAAAATCTCCGGGAGCATTTCCAATTTTTAAAGACAAATTTTCATAAAAGAATTTGGTAAATACAGGAATGATAGCAAAATGTTGGATAACATCAGATTCTTCCTCAATCTCGTGTTAAAGAACAATGCAGTTAACCATAAGAGTCATTTAGATTTATTACATATTTTATCAAAAGCCAAAGTTATATACAAAAAAATAAATTTAGGGTATATTGCGTTTCATAAAAAATTGTTTACTAAAAATGTATCTGAAAGCAAACGCATACTAATTGTTTTGATTTTTTGAATAATTCATCCATAATGTTTTAAATAAAAAGTGTCTTTTTTAAAATTTAACCATTATCGTATGTAATAGTTCTCAGAAATAATATTTCAAGAGCATCTGAGAAAATTTACTGTAAAAAGTTAGAAGAGTGAAGAATTGTGTTATTCATTTTTTAAGACTCGAAACTATTTACTTGTTTCAAGAAACTTCAAAGGAAAAATAAAGTACATCAGCATAGAAAGTACTTTTAAATACTTGAGAATATGAATAAGAAGCGACAAACGGAAAACGTTTCCCTCTTTTTAAATAAATTTATAAATAATGTTAAATTCGAGTAAAAATTTAAACGTGCATTTATCATGCAATGAAACAGTCATATCGATAAATTTTCTTAACAGTTTTTTTTAAAAATGCATTTGACATAAAGGAATTCAAAGAAATTTCTTTAATTTGACATTTAAAGAAAGAGAATATCATGAGACCATAAAATTTCCAGACATGCACAAATACTTATCAGGAAAAATTCCTTCACAGAACGGTTTCAACCCATTTAAGGAAATAACTTTAAACAGATTTTTTTTAAAGACAATGAGCACGAGTGTGTGCATCAAAATGAATTTATTTCATTTATGAAAGTACAATAATTCATTAAAGAAATCTGGAACTATATGGTTGAAATAAATGGTGTTTATTAACGTCACACTTAGAAGAAACTGTGGGGTTATTGGTGACATACCTCGTAATTTTGAACATCTTTCAATTTGCGAGACGATACCTAAAATGACCCCTCCTTCCTATTCAAACTTCCATACTACAACATTAGGAGGACTAGGGACATCTATCAGATTTAAAGTGCATCAGCACTGTTACACACTGCGTATTTAGTTGCACCAGGACTCGAACCCAGAACTTGTAAGAAACCAAGTCATGCTCTATTTCACTACAATGAACATTAGATTATCATAGCTACCATAAGCTATTAAGAGTAACCTGCTGTTGAAAAGGAGAGTAACTCACCCCTATCACACCTTAACTTTATTATCCACCATAAAGAGTAGGTGTGATAGGCTCCACCTACTCTGTATTGAACATGATGGTAATAATGCTCAAGGAAGGCTTCTTATTGAAAACAATAAATTATGACATTCTGCTGTAAAACATGATAGATTCTCCACATTATTCCTAATAACCTCTTCGTTATTAGGCGCAGTAAGGATGAATATATAGTTAAGTATAAATAACTCTGCAGCAAATATTTACTATTTGAAATATTAATTTTAAGCTGAGAAACTGGCATTTTTGAGTACTTGCGTCATTAAAATGATGACAACATTGCTATTTTAATAAAAAAATAGTGATTTTTTTTTCGCTATCACCTTTTTAAAAGCATTTTTTGTTGTAAAAATCATTTTAATACATCAAATGAAACGATACATAGTATTTGTTCTATTATGCTACCATATTGCAAATTTATTCAAATGAACATGAAATCTTAAACTATAAATGTTACAAATATGAATTCATACACAACACGAATAAAGTTCGTATCATCGTTTAAAGTGTGTGTTTTTTATTAAAAGAAATTTTTACGGAGAATCTTTACTATTGAAAAATAGCCATCGTTTTGCTACTCAGTACAACGTCAATGAACAATCAATCAATTATTGTTTGAAATGAGCCTCCAAGTTGCTTTTATGTACGACATTAATTATTATTCAATCAATTAATAAGTTATTGTTAAAAATAGGCTCTTGTTTTTCTTCTAAATGCAACGTAAATAAATAATAAATCAATAAATCTAACAATTATTGTTGAAAAATGTAGAAAGAAAACCAATTTAATTTTAATATAATTGAATAAAAGGATACCATGTTAATTAAAAATGTTATTTTTTAAATAGCATTTTAAATTAAAAAACATTTAACAAAAGTTCGACTATATTATAACAGATAACGAAAGACAAATTTTAGTGTAACGTCCAATACCTCAAATATAGACACAAAATTGACCATGAACATGAGAGAACCCAAGGGTGTTAGCATCATTCGCATGTAAGTTTGGAATAATAGAAATTGTGTGATTATGTATTAACGAAGCACTGAGCAGCAAGAGGTCTAGTAGTGACCAACCTCGTGATTTGAGACCTCCCTCTAACGACGAGGAGGACACCTCAGCTAGTACCTCTCTTCCCAAACGTTTATAATACGCAAACGCAATGACATGTTCTCTTGACCAGATTCAACGCGTATCAGCCCAACTGCAAGGCATAAATTTGTAGTTCTTCAATATTTGTACCCCCTCCCATCATCTTAAATTACAATTTAAATTTTAAACACAGGTATATGTAATAGTAAATGTATTCTTCATTTATTGTTATATATTTAATTTATATACTTCATTACTTATTACTTATATATTTAAGCTATTGAAAAATGGTACCTCTTTGAATTTATTTATACTTGGAGGAAGATGACAAGTAGGTCCTACACATATGAGTTCAAATCGTGTACATGACTTAATGAAATTAGTATGTTTTGTGTGTCACTTGCGAGTGTGAATATGTTTGTGTCCACCTGAATGTGTTATGGTGTGTTTGTCAAAACCCTTGGTAAGCTTTTTATTTAGCTCGTTCACTCCCAAAGTATCACATACGAAACACTCGCGTTTCTTCCCCTGTGTCCATCGTATCACATTTGATACGCTCCGAGAGTGTCTGTTGCAGGCCAACGCATCAATACAGATACGTTGGGGGATAACATTTCATTTTAATTTTTAAGTGATACTAGATGGCGTAACAATAGGTGAAATCTATATTAATATGATATATAGAAAATATACCTTGATAGTTTGGGCTTGGATTTCACTTCTGGCTGTCATGAGGGGAAAATTGTTTATTCAATCAAAAAGCACGTGTTGCGGCATAACTCATTATATGTGATGACTTGATTTAAACGGCTCGTTTGCTTTTGGTTTGCTTTTATTTCTTTCTTGCTTGTTATAAATGCGAAAGGGAACTTATGGATGTGATTGAGAGGTAGAATCTTTATTTGTAGATGGTCTTGGCAATTTGTTTCATTCGATCTTTTTTTTTTTTCTATAGCGACAATCGTGGACCAAAGAAAGTATTTAACAGTGAATTGAGACTCTGGAGTTAATGAATGAATCTGACAGAAACATAAGGGAAAATACTGATAAATATGTACTGTTTAGTGATTTAGATGATAAGTCTGAAACATCAAATAATGATATACGTATGAAAAAAACCAGAAAATACTCTTTTGAATGTAAGACATGTGACGTCGGAGTATATGTTGAATAATGTTATCTAAAATACCACACAATAAAATAAGATTGATGGTTTTTAGATTTTAATATTCCTCGTAATTGTATATCATTACACCATGAAAATGTATCAAATGAATTTTATATTGTATTTTCTTAAAAGGTAGGATTTTATGTAATAATTTTATGTAATTTTTTGTATAAATTGTATAATACGTATAATCTTCTGTAAATATTTTTTTATATAACAATTTTAATGCATTTTAAATAATAGTGTACCGCGCTTCGGGGTTCGTGTTGATTGCGAGTCGATGAAACAATCTCTTAAAAATCTCAAAACTTTTATTCGTAGCAAGTTCTATAGGACGCAGGAAATTCCAGCAGTAGACATCACAATTACACAGCTAATTTCACAGGAAACAGCTTCCAAATACAGAAGTCTCTAATAATATTTCAGACAGATAACAACTGCTATGCACACGACTAGCAGTCAAAACTGATCGTCTGCACTACTGCTCCTCCTCACCACTACTACAGCTTCTTAGAACACTTCGAATGTATTCGAGCACATAGGCAGCGGAGCGGCCTTCAAACTCAGGTCGGTAATATGCTTCAAAGCTTGGCTGTTGTTTGGAATTGAGACTATCTCACCTGGGTATCAGAACTCGTTCTCTGATTGGTCGGCATGGCGGTCAGTAGAGAGTAGCTTCTGGAAGGTATAGAGTTCATTCCAGAGGGATGCTTCTTTCCTCTTGGTTCACTGTAAGCAAAGGAGAGTAACCCTATTGGCTGCCCGTGTTGGGTAGCAAGTATCAGTGGGTATGTTTATGTTATTTGGGCGTATACTGCGTTGAATTTGGAAAAAAAGTAGAGTTATGAGAAGAAAATGATGGAATGAATTTTGAAGAATTTAAAATTAATTAAATATAACAAATTGGGGGGGAGTGTGTAGGAGTCTAAAAGTACTCTCCTGGGTCTTTTTGAGTTGTTTCTTGGGGTATTATTTTCGAGATTTATAATATTGGAATTATTAGTTAAATTTAGGTTGAAAAATACTACAGCTTCTATCTCGGCCTGTGGTATTTATACCTGGCTTGGCGTGAAAATTTAAGAGTTTCGCCAAGGTTCTAGAATGTTCTAGGCTATCTCGCTGAATATTGGTCCTAGAGCTTCGATGATGGAACTTTCGAGAAACATCTATTTTTCGCCAAATCTCGCCAAGTGGTCTCCAAGTCGACAATAATCCCGCCAAAAGGTTATTAAGTCGCCAAATCCCTAAAAATGCCGTTTTTTTAACATTCAATGCGGAATTTTGCCCTATCTCTGAATATTACCGATTTGTCTATTTGAAGACAAATACAAGTAATATTTGCAAATTTGTAAAATATATGTATAAAATCCAAGTAATCTAGTGAATATCTGATTTTAGTGGAATTTGTTTATGAATTAGGCTTAGTATACACAAATGCCTGGTCACAGCATGACACTCTGCGGTGTGACGCTTGGGAGGATGCAGAATAGCAGCAGAGAGGGAGATAAACATGATTATTTCCTCCAGCGATTCACACTTCTCAATAATTTACCTGCAATGACCCTCTACAGGTCTTTCATGTTTAAATTTAATCAGTTCAAGATGGACCATTCCAAACTAAAACGCACTGTTTCATTATCATGGGAACCGCATATCATTACAAAATTGAAATACTTTCTCTCAGTTTACAATCCCTTAGAGAGTTTAACAAAAAGTTTAAATTAAAATATGAAGCTTACCTGAACATCGGGTCTGAGAAGTATTAAGGCAAAGTAGCTTCCATTTCAACCAAGCAATGTCGGTTTTTATTCATACAATTTCATAAAAGGTTTCACATAAACAGAAGTATGTCCTGTATACAAATCAATTCCTTCACTCTTCTGCTTCCTTTCTATTGATTTCAGCATCTCTTATATTAACATTCTTTTCACACGCTCCATAAGAGTCCAACTTTTTTTTCGTTTTATTGGAACGAGTTTTTTTTTTTTTTTGGCACAACTGAATTATCAAGGTAATACCAACGTCAATTAATAGAGAAACGCGAATACCCTTCATTACAAACTATGCCACTTCTTTCAGCAAATATTGATAACATATTTTTGTTTTCAGTACAAATATCAAGGTAAAAATAAATTTAAAGATAACTAAATGATATTCAACTTTTTTACTCTATGAAAAATTACAGCGCATATTAAAGGAAATGTCTCATGGAAACTTGAGAAATTTATAGGAACGCAAAACAAATATCTGCTCAGGACACGAATATGAGATAACTTCAAATCATTTTATCTTTATTTTAATTTTTATTAAAAAATTTGGTAGATATGAAAAAATTTATTATTAATTTAATAATTTTATTTATCTATATAAAGACAGTTATTACATAAAATAATATATGCCACAAATATAATATATAGAAAATATGCTGGTTAATTCAACTTCATGTACGTACAAGAAACCAGTATTAAATTTTAAGAATGCATACATTACGCAATAAAATTTATTGAAATTTTGCAGGAAATTATGAATAGTTCATCTGATATATATTTTTGACGTTGGACTATTCGTCACAAATATTTTCTCTTCACAAATCTGAGAGCTTTAATCGAGATGAATTGCACAGTTTTACAATATATTTCACACCCAAATGAAAAGTGTTTAGATAAATTAGATGAATATCAATTTGAAGTGATTTAGATGTAATGATATATAAACGATATGCAATTAATGGAAAATAAAGGGATGTAGAAGATAACGACTCGCTATTAGCGGATTGTTATTAAAACTAAAATCTTCTGATAGTTTTGTGAATTGAAGAAAGTTCCACTAATCTAATTAAGGTGTCCGCCTATCTTCGAAGATGATTTTCTTAAATAATTGGAAAAAAAAATAACTTTTTATATGCATTATACTATAAGATATGTTTAAAAACTAAAAATACAATGTAAAATTTGCATAAATTAAAAATTGTTTCAATATTTCATCTCAAAAAATACATCAAAATAGTAATAAAATGGCACTTGTGTAAAACACTAAAACTGAAATTTAAATAGAGATATTTAAATTCAGTAAATTTTATTATGATGAATTGAATCTAATTCAGGATTTGTGCCTCTCTCACAATTATAACCCTGAAAATTAAATATTTATAGGAAGTCGTACTTTAACATACAGAAAAAAAGTAAAATTTTCTGATAAATTATGATTTTTATCATCAATAAAATGCAAAGTAATCGCTATATTACAGTAGGAGAGGTTCAAATCCTGAATTCACTTTCATAGAGCATTTCATGAAAGTTTCTTAACATTACATACATAACTAATTTTCAATACCATGTTTTGCGTTGAAGAAAAATATGAAATTTTAATTTTGAGAAAAAGCTGAAAATACATTTCAACCCAGAAGCATACCTAATTAAATAAATATTTAACCTTTAAACGCCAATGATTTGTAAAGTTCACTGTCTGTATTACTTAAATAACTTATATTTTTCTTCTTGGTGGCTTTTAAAACTTTCCTACGCTTACATGTAACAGCTGTTTAACGCTTGCAATACCCGATTGGATGGTAATCTAACTTTTTGTATCCCTTTACAGTGAAACAGCCCGGATTTTCAATGTTCAGCTTATTTAAGTCTTTTAAGCAGCCTTGATGTATTTCGTTAAATTGTATAATTGCATCGTATGCACCCAATTTCACAGTTTTTAAACAAACAAAAACTCCTTTTGGTACCCTTTGTAATATTACACCATTAAAAGATTCATTTACATTTTGAGTCTTGGGAAATTCATCTTGCACGTTGGAAGATATTTTGATGGCGATATTACGTAAAATATCAATGAAAAACAAACATTACAGTTTCATTTCCGGTAGCAGAATGCTACTTCTAGTTCTAAATTTCGACACAGACTATTATTAAAATGCTTATAACTCTAGTTCTATGTAAGATAGAAACAAAAATGAAACTGTTCTAGAAAGCTAAGACATCAGGCTTTAATATTAGATCGTAAATAAGAAATCGACTTTTTGACCGAAAATCGCGTTTTAAATGTAGGCGGATACCTTAAGTTGCGTAATTACTGTTGAACAGAGTTGTGAAATTAAGAGTGAGTGAACGAGTAAGATGGATTTCTGATTTAAATCATAAATTAGGATTATGAGTTAGGTTGTGATTCTAGAGAAAGCGACATTAGATATTCTTCAGTGAAAATAATTCAAGAATTATGTTTTATTCTTAAATTTCTTCAATTAGAGTTCAGCAGTTTTTGATTAATACATATTAGTTTAAGACGTCACATATGCATATATAAAAATTATCAACTTATATATATGCTTGGATAAGAAATATATAAATTTTGTGAAGAAAATATGACGCTTTTGATTACGATATAGACATGTCATTTTTTGCGAGGGGAGCGAATTTTGCTAAGGGATCTGCGTCCCTAGTTCCGTAACAAACGATATGTAAGCCGTATGTTCAAATACTAATAAATTTTTTAAAATCTTTTCAGACCGATGACTCTGCTACTGAATGAAGTTAAAAATGCTATGTAATGAATCGTACTTTTCAACATAAAGAAGTTTAGTCACTCTAATCCAGCGGTGTGAATGTAATAAATGTATAAGTACATTCGCGAGTGTTATTCTTTTTGTATGAACTTAACTCAAAATTACATAGTTCATCAAATTAGAGTTGTTCTATTGTAACAGTAACTTAAAATTTACATATTGTATAAAATTGTATAATTTTTTTTAAAAAAAAAAAGTCATTTATGTGTGCTAAAAATGAACGTGAATACTTAGCTATGATAACACAAATAGGAGAAGAAAACGTACTTCACTAATATAAGAAATAAATTAATAACTCAGAAATTTAAATTATTGAACACAGATAGTACAATTCTTCTTTATTCTGTGATTAAGAATAAGCTTAATTAATAAAATTGAAATTATTAATTAATTGATGTTTTTGAAAATTAAATAAATATTCCACTATTTACTAGAGTCTGCAAGATTCGTGAATTTCCAAATGAAATATAATAGAATTACAGGGTTATTCAAAACAAACCATGTAATTGAATGATTCTATATTTTCATTAATAAATTATACAGAAGAATAAATAATACTTGAATGCAAAGGAGAAATATGAAAGTAGTTTTAAATATGTTCGATATAACCTCTTTTGGTTACAAGTGTAATCTCAAAATGGTAGGGAATTCCAACCAAACAGTTTGTAAAGTGTCAATGGTAATTAATTGTACAAAAGCAGAAATTAGTTT
Source organism: Nephila pilipes (assembly GCA_019974015.1). NCBI lineage: Eukaryota > Metazoa > Arthropoda > Arachnida > Araneae > Nephilidae > Nephila > Nephila pilipes. The sequence goes on along the minus strand of BMAW01053571.1, from coordinate 256,448 downwards.
TAGTAACACATTTGTTCACAAGAATTTGTGGTTGACGGTGATATAAACACTTTTTAATTTTGCAAATATTTAAAGGAAGAAATCGCATGAAATCTTATCAGGTGACTTAGGTGGCCTACTGTGTAATAGAGAAGTTATGAGATTCACTGCAACAAAACCAACTGCGATGTAGCTCCCCGTTTAGAAAACAATTTGCTTTTCTAGCCTAGCAGGGTCGGGTACCATTTGACTGAAATGAAATGCAGATCTTCTTTTAAGAGTATCTAGCAGAAAAGGCAGTCGATTATATTAATATTCAATGAAGTCTAACTCATTTAACGTTTTCTGGACTTATGACTGGTCCACTGATCTCAAAATGATGATACTATTTTAGAATATCCTGATACGAAGTAGGTGGATTAATTCTACACTTCTTAAAAGATTCACACTCAATAATATTTACAGATCTACATCACTCAAATGGCAGCATACAAAAGGTTTTCCACTCTTTAGACGACATTATCACTTCTCTGTATGAAAAGCTACCAAAACAGCTTTACTGAAATAACTTCATAAGGATTATAGGAGCACCATCTAACTTGTTCACAGTGTTAAAGTTTTATATTATTTTTCTTTGAATTCATGAATTATTTATGAATATATGTTGTTTATTTTTGAAAATATGGAATTTTGAAATGGAATGATTCGTTTCGAATAACCCCGTATTGTAGATTTTACTGTGCAAAATTGCATTAAAATAAGCACACATTTGTTATTTTTATGTACTCAATTAAAAATACTTTACATGTATTTTAAGGAATTTCAATTTCATTTTCATAAGGTACATATTATCTTGGAAAATGAATTTCTATTTTAATATCATTTGAGCATTTACGCAAGCACATCAAGTTATCATTGAGCAAGTACGCATGCGCCAAACGCCAGCGACTGACAGCTATTGAGTGTGAAGACTTCTCTTTCGAATGCATTGCATCTCGTTACTGTAAGCAAATGCGTATGTCCATAGCCTTCATTCACATTGAGTTATTTTTTTTTATATTTTGCAGGAAAAATGAGGTGAAGAACTAATTGTTGTGAAATTTCACATATAGCGTAAAAAGACCGCAAGAAAAATTTATAATTTATTGAAAAATATGTATGGTAATGAATTTTATCGTGTGCACATGTTTTTAAGTGGTTTAAGCTTTTTCAAGATGACCTTTAAGATGCTGAAAATTATTCATCCCATGTCAAAAAATGTAGCCTTCCCATGTCAAAAAATGATGAAAATTATTGAAAAATTCTGTAATCTGGTTCAATCTGACAGTCAATTCGTAAGATTGCTGATACTCAAGATGTCTACAAAGTCCTTACGGCAATTTTTTCTAACAAGACGATATACTGCCTTATCCCACATAGTCGGTCACAGGAGGTTTCTAGCCACGTATAGCATTCCAGTGTTAGACTATTCGCCTTATTCACCGGATGTTGCACCATGAGTCTTTTATTTTTTTTCTGAGGTGAATTTTGTGTTAAAAGGAACAAAATATCATTTGAGGAAGCTGTAAAAGACGAAGTAACGCGCGTACAGAAGCAGTTGACAAAAGACTTCCAGCACTGTTTCGAACAATGGAAGATTAGCATGAAGTATTGTAGGGACAGAGGAGGAAAGTTATATTGAATGTTATAAATAGTAAATATGTATGACATTAAAATAAAATGTTTTAGAGCGTCAATATCCGTATTTATTAGCCATATTTGGTACATTATTGGACACAGCACAACCATATATGTCTCTTGCGCCATTATAAACTCCGAAATCCCTGAATCATTCATACAAAGTATATATTCTCAATTTGTAGCACAATTTGTTCAAAAAAAACTGATTAAATTTTTTGTATGCACACAACAATATATATAACCTAATAAAGCATTTTACTTCAAATCTCAAAATATTTAATACTTTTTTTTATTAAAATACTATGTTATACGCTTAATTTATCTGAATTAGAACGCAAGATTTACCAAACCTTTTTGCTCTGCTTTCACAACTAGTAACCTAAGACTTCGAGAATATATCGAGCTTATAATGCGTTTTACTATCGTGTTTTTACATGCACATATGTAATAAAAAGTACATTTCTACAAATAAGTATTATTTTGAAAATTGTAATCATTAATGTTTTTTTCATTGAATACACGTCTCTGTTTCTCCATTTTACTTATCTAACTTTGTTATTCTCTCAACTATTTTCTTAACATTTTCACAATAATATATTATTTTAGTAAAGTAAAACAAGGAAAAATAAACTATCGTAAAATCAAAGATTATATAGTCAAAACTTTAAAATGATGCATGAAGAAATTTAATAGTTTATTATTCCTTGAAAAGACGAAAAATGTATTATTATTATAACTATTATTATTATTATTATCGTTATTCATAAAAAGATTATAATCTTTTAAGCGAAATTATAATAATGGTTTTCTAACAAATAATCTTTCAAAAATACCATTTCATTTTCTGTTTATATTTAAAAAACTGTATTCAAAATTTTACTCTTTAAAAGCTGTTTTCTGCAATTTTTCCCCATTCTGAAACAAAAGTACAGTATCTGCATTACACACAAAAAAAATTATCTGCATTTTATTTAAATAAACCACTATGAGATAAACATTATATGACCTTGAAAATGAAAAGTAAGAGCAACTTTTTATTTAGGATGAGTATATTTTTTTCATAGTTTAATTTTTAACGTATCTCCATTTTTTATTCACTTTTAATTTTCGTCAGAGCCTCTGCTGCGAAAAAAGTTTTCATGTATCAAAGGCTAATAATTACATCGTTTTTGATTAATGATGAAAGTATTTTTTGAGATTTTGTTGCATTTATTTTAAAAGGTAATTTATTATGAAACGTTTTGGGTCGTTGCTAATTAAAAAGGTTCTTTTGGTAAAACAGAAACAAAAATGTACTTCTTAAGGCTACACGGTACTCTTTTTCAAAAATTTTTTTTGGAGACAGTAATATTAAAAGTAACTTATGTATTGTTTTCATACTATATTATTAAACTGATTCTGAAAATAAAAAGTCAATTTAACTAGTCTTTATTTTAAAATTTAAAAAAATTTAAAAATTTTGAAGTTTTTTTAAACCCTTATAAAATACACAATTTTTGAAATTTTTTAATTATTTTGAGTGATTTATATTTCATACATTATTGCAAACAAAAGTTAGTATGGATTTAAAAATCTGTTCCCTTGTTGATTTTTAATAATTATTTTTCTAGCTAAACCTGGAAAAAACAGGAAAATTTTTAAAATATTAACTTTAACATTTTTTAAAAAAATAACTAGGGATCCCAGACCTAAATCCATACTAACTTTTATAGAACACATATATCTCAGTATGTATAAAAAATTTCAAGACTCTATCTTGAACAGAAAAAAAGCCTTAGGGATTAGAAAACACTTACATCTTCAAAAATAAAAGTCTGAGAAAAATGCATTTAAAGTTTTTAAAGGCATAAAACAAAAACTAATAATGCTTGCAAAGATCTAAATTTTTAATATATTATTTAACTACTTATATAATATATGAAAACACTACTTTAATTAAATATTATGGCAAATATTTTTATTTATTCAAAATATGTTATTGCAAAATATCGATATAGCATTTGTTACGACGACAGATTATTCAGCTTAAAGTTAACATAATAATTTCACAAAAGTTTTAAAACACAATACACTTATAAAAAATAATAATGATATAAATAAAAGTTTAAAAAAAGTTAAAAACTACCAGGTTTGTACATAGCACCCAATTTTTTCTGAATTTTAAATCGACGCAATTTAGCAAGTTTTTTTTCTGCGCAACTTTAAAATTTGCAGATTTCCTTTTCTTTCTGAAATAGGTTCTCCTACAATGAATAAAGTACACTAAATGTTCTGATGACAAACTTGTTACAAATTCAATTAGCATCCTGAAATGTTTTTAGAGCTTTTAATGTTCCAACAATAAATTCAGGTATTGCACTCGACATGGCAATCAACACGACTCCTAGAAGCTGTATTTTCTTTGGAATATTTGTCCCATATCATCGAATGTAATGCTTCATTAGAATTATGTGTCAAACCTCTGACACATGTGCTTAATAATTCAGTTGATTCTAATCGCTGATAAATAGGCAAGATTTTGGGCAAATATTCTTCGTTGATTGTTATTTTTACCCAATCTTTGTGAATACCTGATTTTTTTCCACGTGCTAATGATAACTGGTAAAAACACCAAGAGTCAAAGAGCAAGATTGTGTCCCGGAAACTAATACTCTCAGATCTTTCCCATAATTTCACAGCTGCATTTACTTCCATTGCACTAGATGATCCGACATGTGTTGTACTACAAACATTTTGTTGTCCTTTGTACCAAATACGAAATTCAGCACTTTCTTCTCCAAGCTCAAATTTAGTCTGTTCACATTCTCCACGCCGCTTTGACATTACTTCGTAGTCTATCACAAAGCCAGTCAGCAAGTCGATAACATATCCTATTCCGATATTTGACGTTGACGTATGTTCTCTTGTTAACCAGCTTCCATCATATGACATTCCAATACCGACTATATCTTTATCATTCCTTGAGCCCTACGCCTCAATGACATCTTTACGAATATAAAGCAACGGCTGATTTGACCCAACAAGATGTCCAATCAGAACTTTTGGCTCATAATGTCTTTTAAAAGTTTTACTAAACATTATATTTCAATTCATATGCATGCAGAATTTTTCCAACGATGAGTAGCCAAATCACAAACTTAACATACCTTGCACTAATCTCATATTTACATCAAATGGAACATTAAAAAATTGATGCTTGCTAACATTTGATATTTGATGTAATATAGCATCAATTAATTGTTATGAACATGTTTCACTCTATGTTTGGTCACAATTAACACATACAACATTCACTTTATATGCAAATCTATTTCTTTGACCATAGCAAAGTTTTAAAGATGCAATATGACAAATATTGCTTAAATTATCTGTAAACAAACATTCAGTATCCACTATAATGTAATTTGAAACATACTTTTATCTGCAGCACTCGTATTCAAAACATTTGTTTTCTGAAGTTTTGTAGTTATTTAGAATTGTCATTTTTAGCAGTACTCCATCTCTTAGAAATGTTGCTTCTCTTCTCAAGCTATGAAAGTTTTGTCTGTGGAATTTTCTCAACAGAAGAAACTTAACTTAAACAATTTAAAAAAGCTTTTAAATTATAAAAATTATATGCAGAATAAATATTGGTCTTGAGAAATACCTTTTCTTATCAATTTTGGCTAAGTAACTATAAGCACATCAAGAACTCAAAATATAAACAAACATAAATGATTTTAGTAGTGAAAGTTGAAGTTAATATCTACTTCTCTGCAAGTATCGATATTATTTAAAAAATATCAGTAATTAATTAAATTTAAGAATGGAAAAATGCTTTAAAATGAAACCGAAACTAACCACGCCCCCCTCAGCTGTCAAAAATAGTGACTGACAATGCTCAGAAAACTTCAAATATCTTAAAAACTAATTGGTTAATAGATCTAAAATTTGGGGCCAAGATTCCCAAATGTATGGGCTACAGGAAAATGCAAAAAAAAATTTTTCGATAAATTTGTCATTTTTAGGGTACTGTGTAGCCTTAATAATAACATTATATTAGACTCTGCCTCTCGCGTATTATGAATGGACTCTGGAAGAGTATGTTGCGCAAAATGTTTCGTTAAATTTAAGAGCCTTCGCCATTTATCAAATTTTAAGACTTACTTTGGAAGCTGAAAAAAATTAATTTCCGAGTAGTGTTTAAGCGCCGAAGACAATTCACTCTTAAACTACTCTCAGATGACGAACGAAAGGAGTTTATTTAAATTCGCTCGTCCTTCAAACAGATGTAATATAGCATGATTTTTCATTGGATCTAAGAAGACAGAAATATTTCTTATCAATTCGTGTAAGATGAAATATTGTGCACAATGTTCTTTTGATAAAATCTATTAGAATTGTAAAAGTGAGTTCGAGAAATGACAATTTTAAATGAGAAATCAATAATAGTAATAATAATATTAATAAATCATCGTTATTGAATTTCTTAACCTCAAATAAATAATTTGAAGATATAATTAGAAGATTGCTAATACTATAATAATTTTTAGCTTTTAAGAGACATCTTCATATATGAAAATAGGAATGATATATATAATGATGCTTAGATTTTTATTAAAGCTGTACAATTTTCTACTAGTAGTTTGAATAAAAAATTAAGTAAATGCCACAATTTTTAATGCATTAGCTAAAAAAGCGAAAAATCTAAACATGGTAAAATATTTTTCTTCTTCACTGGATGAGACCTGGACTTCCAAGGAGTTCTATTCCATGCCGTCCTGCTACTGGCAAAGGCCTTTTAATTTGTCACCTTAATACATGTCAAATATCTTTCTCCAAGCAGTCGAAGAAACTATGTTTTGGTCTCTCTCCTTTACGTGTATCAAATTGCTTATAGGCTATTTAAATTATACTGCAAATCTTTTTTCATAGATTATCAATGTTTTTTTTTCTGAAATATTGTTAAACAAAGTGTTCTTTTTGATTATTAAAATGATAGGATAAAGTTATAGTCTTCATAGGAAACGTTATTTAAATGGTAATTGATACACTGTCAATAAAAAAAAAGAAACTAAATATAACTCTGATATAAATCAAACCATTACAAGTTCTAAAAAACTTCAAAAAATCTCGACAAGCATGTGATTGATTATGAACACATGAAGGAAACAACATTGTTTTCGTATAATAGCTTCAGACTTACTGATCAGTCCTTTTATCGTTTTGATGAGCTCATCATGTCTCAAAAAAAAACGGAAATGTGTTGAAGATACCAAATTTGGTATCTCTTTAAATCTCGCTTTACATTAAGAAAATTGCCCTTTCTCTTCGAGATTTTGAGCATCTAAAAATAACAAACCAAACAGTGAAGTAAATACTAGATTTGTGTATACGCTTCGGCTTATTAGTAAAGGCATATAGCTGAGAAAAAAATTACTGCAACATTAAATATGTCTTTCTGTAGTACTTGTGGCCTTTTTTGTTAATTTTGAGTCATAAACTTTTCAAAAATATGATGAATATTTATTTAATTACATTTTTTAGAAAAATTTGCTTTGAACGTTGTCTGATACCTTAAGCATTTTAACAATCTGTTTGTTCCTAAGCAATTATCAACGGTTTACAATTCATTAAGCAATTTTAATTAATAGCTGTAATAATTAGTATTTTAAATGCTTCCAAAAGTTTTATTACTTTCTTAATCACATTCCATTTTTTGAAAAGTATCTATTCAAAAATTTTAAATCCAAATATAAATTACAAATATTTCATTATTATCCTAAATTAACATGTCAGAAACTTTTATATAACTATTTAATGAGTTGAAAATATTTAAATTACATAATAATATTTGTAATTTTTTTAAAAAATTCATCAACTTTTTTTTTCAAAATTACTTAAACCAGTTGAATTAATTCAGAAATTGTTACTTATATGCATGTACTATTATTTACTTGTTTTAATAACGAAAAATTTAAATATGACAGACAAATTAACACATCAGCTGCCAGTCATCAATCAAGCCTATACCACACACGATCTGTCGGATTCAAGCCAGATGAAAATGTAGGCCATTCCAAATAGGTGACATCCTCTTATTGAAGGGCTTCCTTGAAGTCGAGCGCCCTCATCGATACACACAAATTCTGCGTTCATTACACCCATAAGCACACGCACATGATGTTCCAGATTGATGTCCCGATAAATAAATCGTACTGATCACTGTTACTGATACCAAATACTGATCGTTGTTCTGCGTTGTAACTTGTAGTGACCTGTACTGTAAACTATGCTGACATTTGTATTTGTTGCCAAGGTCTAGAGATAAAAATCTAGCGTTTCTAAGTTCCTCAGATACTACCATTTGAGTTCGTCCACATTTCACGCTGCCTATAATTCTAACAGGTAAGAAAAACATCCGCATGCGTATCACAGCTATTAGGATGTGTCACTGCGCCGCTTACAGAACGTTTGAGAACAATTTTATTTATTTGCTACCATTTCTTATATGAACCTCTCTTACATTCTCGTCATTTTGATGTACTATCAGTTTCATGTGAGGGCCCCCGTAATTATAATATTATTACTGAAGAAATGTGTGATAATTCTACTGGTGAATACTTTATTTTAGAGTTTGATTTCTGAATAATTCTTAATTTATAGACATGAGTGTGTTTGAGATATTTTTCTCTTTTAATAAGCAAAGATAAATTAATTTTATACTTTTAAAAATATGAAAAGTACATATAATTATTTTAATACTCCAAATACTTTTATTGTTAAACACAGACACACATATATTATGTAATTTGAATAACTTAAACGTAAATAATCCCTACAAAAGATTACAATCATAAGCAAGTTTTGGAATTCAACATCATAAGTTATATAATACGAGTAACATAATAAGGAGGAAATCATTACGATACATATAATGACACAAAATACATAAGAAAAATACAGTGATTGAATATACACTGATTCAATCATGTATAGAAATAAATAATTGCAAATAAAGAAAAAAAACTGAATAAAAATAACAAAACACATTTAACTACATAAGAAAAAAATTATTAACAATAGATAAATCTCTTAAAGCGAGTGAGTCAAACGTTGAATTAAAATGACATTTATTAAAATTAACAATATAATGTAATAAAAAACATAAAAATTCAAACTGCAGGAAAGCAGATGAGTAGAGTATAATATAATTAATGATATTGCAAGCGTCAGACTATTATAAACGCTGGGTTATTCCAGAATCAGTCGGGAAACTGAAAAGAGTCAGTAATTATATTGTATAAAAACAGTTATGCAGCAGAAGACATAGATGAATAGAAGTTAACAAAAAGCAAATCATTATAAAATACTTTAAGAAAACAAGCTTTCAGCTATAATTTTTATACTTAAAATGTTTTTTTTTAATAAAAAAACTTTTGCATACGATAGATTTTACATGTGATAGATAAAATTTATTTAATTTGTTCTGAAAATTCTGAAATATATTTAATTCACAAGCAGGTGTAATGAATGAAATCAGTCTAAACGGCTGGATATTTATAATAATTTTAATAGATTTATAACATATTTTAACTTCATTTTTTTAAAAAATAAAAGAGTTAAAAAGATAACTCCATTTTAAATTTTAGTTCTCTAAATTATATAAATATATATATATATATATATATATATAGACAGAGAGAGAGAGAAGTAAGTTGAAATTTTAATATAAATAAATATTATAAGGAAAAATAATTTTAGGACATAAAAATCAAAAATCATAAAATAATATACATGTAATGAAGAAATCATTGTCATATTATTGAGTAAAAAAATAAAAATACTAATCTCAGAATCATTCAAATAAAGTTAAATGTAAAAAAATAATAAGAATAGTAAAATATTACACTCTATAAAAAATTACAAACCTAATAAATTAAGCAAAATTCAATATGATATGAACTAAAAGAATCGAAAAAATGCAGAAAAGTAAAAAATAAAGAATGGAATTTATATAGTTAATGCTGAAGCAGCCTGTAGACTGTTATAAGTAAAGATTACCAGAATCGTTTGACAAATTGTCCTCTTCATCATATTAAATTATAGAAAAACCATTGTAAAAAGTACAAAATCGAACAGACATCATTAAAAGCATTTAAAAATTTATATATATATATATATATATATATATAATAAAAGTTATATATATATATATAACTTTTATTTTTTAAACCTATCATTTATAAACTTTTCTGCTTCTATTTATTTGGCATAGTTTGGTATTTGGTAGATGTTTTATTATTAACTTTTGACATTTCTTTTCATTTTCAATGCTCGAAATTATTTCACTGTTTTTTTTATATAATTATGTAAAAGAATAGAATAAGTTTATTTGAGCTTTGTTTGTTTTTATGTTTTTTTATAAACTTTTTTTTAGTTTTTTAAATACAGTTATATAATTATTAAGATTCTGTATGTGAGATATAATTGTGGCTAGGACAATTGAAAGTTTGTCTTTAGAGTTTAGTGCTTGAATAATGGTATTATGTAGAACCAGTTATTCGTCTCTTTTAAAATATTTTAATTGTGCCTTTCTAGTTTCCATGGCTTTTTTTCTCTGTGTGCTATGTTTCATCTAGACTTTGTTTTAACAAGTAAAGTATTAACATATAAGAAGCGTAATATTCGTATTAACATAAACAACAAACACGAAACGAAATATTATATATACATATTATTATTATTAGATATATTACATAATACATATACATATATATTATTATTATTATTATATATTATTACATATACATATTATACATATATACAAGTATTATTATACTATATACATATTATTATTACTATATACATACATACATACATACATACATACATATTATTAATATATATATATATATATATATATATATATATATACTGAAAATTTAAGAAAGAATAATTTAAAATAATTAAAAAGACAAAAAACCAGAAAGAAATGTAACAATGAAAGAAAAATAAAAGAAAATATGGAACCCAGCAAGTCAAAAAGCAATATCGGGCTGAGGACCGATTAAGCGGGGTTAAACTAGTTTAATGGTACCAACCTTCCCCCTTTGCGACTTGGTAGGCTGAATTAGGAAATCCAAATTGCAAAAAAGTTCATGATTAAAAGATGCAAACAAATTCAGCGATAAAATCTACAAAAATAAAATCTATAATTCCTGGTAGGCTGAATTGGGAAATCCAAATTACAAAATAGTTCAATGATTAAAAAATGCAAAATATTTCAACGATAAAATTTACAAAATAAAAACTATCATTCTAAAAATTATCAACAGATCAAAATATAAAAATTACTTACAAAATTCAAAGAAATGAAGATTCAAATATGTGAGTAGTAAGACGGAATTTTCTTTAAGCTTCAAGATGTATATCACATACTCAAAATGAAAAAATATAACACATCATCACCATATAAATTGAAAAAAGATTTAAATCATTGTTTGATTGGTAATAAAATGTAAAAGGATGCAAACAATTGGTTGGTAATAAGTTGTATGGTAAAGGAGTATAACGGTCCAGAGAGTGAGTAAAAATGTAAGCTGTGTAAATGTAAATAAATAGATTCTTCACGGCTAGACCACTAACAAGCCGACTTTGTGGACCTATTGTTGTGTGGTGGATTTGAAATTGGATCACGATTCGCAAAGATGTTTAACATATTTGTGATGTATATAAGTATTTAAGAAATTTATTGGATAATCATGATCCAAACAGTTGTTGAAGAATTTTTTAATGTTATTAAATTTGTCTATTTTATGTGTGGTTAATTTGTTATTACGTAATAAAAAGCCTAATAAAATATTCCTATAAATGGATCTGTGTAGATTACTGTTCCAAAAAGGTATTTTAATTACATTGAATTTGAATCTCTCTCTTTTATCAAAAATATTACTAATAAGTCTATTGTCAACTATTTGCAAATCGAGATCTAAAAATTCTACTGTATTTGAATTAAGATTAGTTTTTAATAATTTGAGGTAATTAGGGTAAAATGAAATATTTGGTTTGAAATCCTCAGTTTTACCTAAAATACATATATATACATATATATACATATATGTAATATATATACATATATATTACATATATGTACATATATATATATATATATATATATATATATATATATATATATGTATTATATATATACATATATGTAATATATATACATATTTATTACATATATGTACATATATTATATATATATATATATATACAGTTAATACATATTACACATATTAAACTGTATATATATACAGTTCAACACACACACATATATATCTCTGTCATTAATTCTACAAAGTAGCGAATATATATACACCCCTTACCATAAAAATTTGCTCTCAAAGAAGTAAAAAGTGGATTGTTTCGAAACTAGGAAAATACGTGTTAGGAATATATTTAATTAATTAGAAAGAAAGTGGGACAGGTAAGCTGAAGATAGTTTGTGTGTATTTAATATGTTGCAGAGGGACGCTTTTTAACTAGAGATGTTATTACGCCGCCATCAGATACAATAGAGAATATGAGCAGCAAAAGGGGAAGAATCATAAGGATGGATGATTGAAACCGAGTATTCACCTCGGTAAGAGCTCGCTACTTAGGCCGTTCTGACTTTATCGTGAGAACAGTTTGTAACCATTGGACAAGAGAGAGGTCTGTTATACGGCAACCAGTCTCAGATCGCCTTCAACAGTTCAATAGTCAAGAAGATCGTCATATCACACAACACACACGCACAACACCATCTATCTCATAATCCACCATCCATACACATGCAGCACCTTTCAGATGGTACTGTGTGTCAGTTTGTACCATCGCAGAGAGCCTGGCTCAATGACATTTGCTATCGCGGCTCCCATTACGTCTATTGCCATAGACACCCACTCATCCTCGCCTCCATTTGGAGTGGAATAAGGTTTCAACCGTATAGAATTGAATTGTTTGAGAGGAATCCAGATTCCCTTTGAGCAGTGATTTCAATCCTGTATGTGTATGAAGGCTCCGAGGTTTACGACTCAAGCTTGTCTTCGCTGCAAAGTAGTACAACACTATCATAACTGGTGTGAGGGTACGGGGTGGCATCTCATAGGACACACGGTCACCCCTACTATTTATCCAATGAACCATGAAAACTCATAGATACGCTCGTGACATTTTACAGACATATGTGTAGCCACTCATGGTAATCCTCACAGGAGCCATTTTTCAACAGCACAATGCTCGAATCACACGGTTAGGGTATTACAGGACTACCTCCGCTACATTTCCCCCCTTCCCTTGCCTGCTATATCCCTAGATTTATCACTGGTGGAGCATATCTGGTGTCATGTAAGAAGAATTAGGAACTTTGGTAGAATTAAAAGCGCTTTTACAGCAACTGTGAAACAAGATGTCGCAGGACATCATATGGGACTTGTTTGCCTCAATGCACGAACATGTCACATCATGCATTCATGCTAGAGATCACTCAATAAGGTTCTGATATCTTCATTCATTTGTAATTTTTATTAAATAAATGATCATTTAGCTTTGATTTTGTTAGCACTTACTTACATCAACGTTGTATTTACATATGTTTTATTTCGTTTTATTCTGAGAACTCTTTTTTATATTTTCATGCTAATAAGTATATATATTCTTACATCTGAATTAGAACACTGAATAATATGAAATCTCACACACATAGGCAATATGAACATCTAGTATACCAAATATAGAAATGCGGTGTGGTAGAGAGTTAAGCGGCAATCAAAAGACTCTCTTTAGTTATTTAAGATATAAAATTTTTCTCGTAACTGTTTAGTTTTTGTATAAATATAAATGTTGTTTATTGTTCCGAAAATGCTATTCGACCGGAAGTTGTATCCTAATCGGTCGAAGCAAATAATGCGTGATGTTACGTCACATGGCTTTCACCATTATGTAATACTTATGTTGACAGAACAAAAAATAATATTAGAATTCGATAATCTGGTCCTGGAAAAAGTCCAAGAATGAAATAAATGAAAGTCTTTACGGAACAGTTGTCCAAGAAATTGTGCCATTCAATAATGTATATCTGGTGGACCATCTCCAGGTGTTTACTTCTAGCTATGATACTCAAACTTTAAAACTACAAATTATTTAAAAAGTTTAAAATGAAATCATGATTTAATATGCGAAAATTGAACAGAGGTTGATGCTTGAAAAATGTTTTGGTTAACATTAAGTATGAATTAATTGAATAAGTCTTTTAATTATTACTTATGAATTATTTAAAGCAGGATCTTAATTTCACAAACTTCATTCGGTGTTAACTTAAACCATTTTATTCAGAAAAATATTACAAATAATTCAATGGTTATAGAAGGATTTGATATAACTTATGTAAACATAAATACGCAATATAATTAAGGACTACTATTTTCAATTTTACAATATTTTTTCTTTACAATTAAGCAAAGATTAGCAGGTAATGTAAACAAAATTAAAATTTTTGAGTATGTTATGTTAAAATTGGTTTTAGCATTAAATTTAGAAACATAATTATAAAAAATATAAGAAAAAAGTCATTTTATTGCGATACAATTAGAATTGGGTAGAATCTGAAAAAATATCCCTGTAGAGTTAGCAAATGAAATGCATTGAAGTTTTATTTTGTGTTCGTGTATGTTTTGTTGAATATTAGAATACAATAGTTTTCAACTGAACAAATTAACACCCCATAAACATAATTGTTTCGAGACATATTTCTCGTAGTAAAAGTATTACTATACATTTTGCAAACAAATATGAAATGCGTTTATAATAAGTACCCACTAAACAATCATTTGATTTCTTTTTAGTATTGTAAAATTGCAATGGAGATGTGGTTAATGTAACATTTGAAATAATGAAAATACAATGGTATTTGAAAATAAAGTAGTTCGTTAACTGTATTTTTTAAACTAGAATAGTACGTGAATAACATAAAATTTAAAAACGAAAATGTCATCCCAACAGAAAAAAAATTTAAACACAGAAAATTTAGATTTTTTTTGTTTTCAAACTTTTCTTGGGTTTCTATCACTAAGATAAATAGAATATGACAAAACAATATATTTGTCTATTGCTCATGATTTTCAGAATCATTGACAGGAGACAAGAAAATAACTCTTTTTTTTAGTTAAAATTTCTCAAATTACGCTTAATAACAGCACTTTATAAATAAAAGCATTTATAAAACATAATTCATTATTTGAAACAAATTATTAACGTCATTAATTTCTAAATCTTTCATAAATTGATATATTAAATAATTACTTATTTAAGTAATAAATTGCAAAAAATATCATACAAAATATTCAAAAAACAAAATATTGAAATACCACTTAATTAATAAATTTTTGAATATAGGAGGAAATTAAAATTTCACATAATTTAGCTTTGACATCGTAAAGTTTACACACTTTTATCACTACTTCACAAATGGATTTTTGATGAAAATGCGGTTAAGCCGGCACCCTTGTTGGGATTTCTGAAAACGCGCCAAGGGTGTGGGGTAATCATTCATTTCCTCAAAAATAAGCAATAAAAACAGATATTCGATCCGTTATTGATTTTTATCTTACACTTTGACAATCAAATTTTATTGTTCGTATTATTACACACACGCACGCACGCACATATATAGATAGATAGATAGATAGATAGATAGATAGATAGATAG
>BMAW01053571.1:201642-240957 GCA_019974015.1 Nephila pilipes | reverse complement strand
GATAGATAGATAGATAGATAGATAGATAGATAGATAGATAGATAGATGCGTAAAGTAATTTACTTCTAACTGTTACGATTTAATTCATTTTTATATAAAGCAACACTCAAAATGACTCAGAGAAATTTCACCATAAACGTCAGAAATTACATTGTCTGGATTGAGGGAATCAAGGAAATCTAAGTGTAGACTTAAAGTCTCAAAGAGATTATCTCTACAAATCTCTACCGTGGAAGAATGCTGATTTTGTAAATTTTACGAGCACGTGATTGAATAAATTAAAAATAAAAAAGGAATCGTATCAGGAAATAAGAATGAACACTATATTTTAAAAGAGAGAACGAAAAAATTTTGGATATTAAATTAAATCACTATATGTATATGTATATATATATATATATATGTGTGTGTGTGTGTGTGTGTGGAAAGTGTGTGTGTGTGTGTAATGATTTAACTTAATTCTACTGATTTCCTGCTATTATAATTAATTTACTAAATTTAACATTCTCTCCTTTAAAAAGATAATGTTCATTCGTATTTCCTGATCCCCTTCCAAAGTATCCTTGCATCACATCACGCGCTTCCAAAAAGGGCTAAATCTACTTGCCGATTATAAATTTGTCAAAAACAACTCACCCTACCTATTAAGATATTTCCCGGAATTCCCCTTTATTTATAACACGTGTCTCTACTGTTTCAAATGAAATTTCATATATACAAAAAAACACAGCGAGAAGGCTCTCTCTCATATATTCCTTGGTGTCTAATGATGCACAGCCTGTAACCAACGGCAGTGGAAATCGTCTCTCACTCCAGTACAATAAAATTATTCATAAAAATGAAATTTTGACCGTTTTATGAACATAAAGATGATATTATATTACATTTAAAATGGTAGGATCATTATTATACATATATATATATATATATATATATATATATAAGGTCTTTAAGCACTCTGAGCTTTTTAAAAAAGTAAATTTAATGACATTAATTAAAATAAAATAAATTTCCTATAGTAATTCATTTTTAAAAAAAGCTTATCAGAAATTTAAGTAAAATGGATTTAATATTTATAATAAAACAGTGAAGCTCTCCTTAAAATTGCTTATTAGAAATCTGCACAGCGCTAGATGAAATAATAAAAAAAAAAATTTACTAACTTATTTGGCTAGTGGATCCGAGAAATGTTTCAAATATTTCGATCTTATAATTTTCACTAATATCAAAGCATCTTCTTTCACAAGCATTCAAGGTATTGGATATTGCTAAGTGTTTTAGAATTATTGGATATTAGCAAGCACATCAAAGAAATTTTTCTTTTAAGATTACCTTTCTTCTAGCAACGTCATTCATAGTAAAAAACCCGTTAAATTAAATATATCAGAAAATTACGCATATCGAATATTAATATCCATTTCATTTTTTTAACAGGCAAAGTCTTCAAACAGGTTCCAGATGCTAATAAAAAAAAAGCCTATGATTGGCCAAAAATTCCTTACAAAATCTAAGCATTCCCTTCAATATACTCAAACTAATGACGAGTGTTTATTTAGTAATGGAGATTGAAAGCTATTTAAGATTATCATATATAATGATCAGGCCTAAACAGAAAAGGATATTTCATCACATTTGGTAATTTATCTGTAACAGGGTAGGTATGTGTAGGCTAAACAGTATTCCAACCAAGTTTTTCATGCAAAAATATATTGAATTTCACACAAAACGATTCTTACAAATTATGTTTTAGCCATTTACGAATTTTAAACTTTTCCCATGTATTAATACTCGTAGCTGTATTTTAATGTACAATAGAAAGAAAAACACATATTGATTCAATACAGTTTTTAAAAGAAAAACAAACAGTTGGATTAATTTTGTTTAATTGTTAAATACATAAATAACTTTTTTTTATTTGAATAATATATTAGCAATAACTAGAACTTCAATTAGAACTATATGTACATTCTGTATTCAACTATGTATTAAATTAAACATTAAGTAGCATTTAAAATTTTAAACACTGCAATATATTTAAATCATTTTTCCTTAAGCATATTAACATACTTTCATTATCAGCACTTCTTAACAACGTTTATCAATTAGGAAAATCCAAATCATATTGCCTTTGATATAACTGGTAGAGTACCTAGTCCACTCTTTTGAGTTTATGTATTGATAACGTATTGATTAAGATTGGCATTGTTTTCTCTACTTCTCTCTCTGTCATTGTCATGTACTTCGAAAAATAAAAAAAAATCTTAGTAACTGAGTTTCTCATTCTCGCAATTACAAAACTATTTTCTATTATTAAATGCCAATTCACATAATAAATATTTATAAATGATGAATGAATTATCTGTATTAACTTGAGCTTTCACAGTTTCTCCTAACAGATTTGATGACAATGATGAAGTGTGTAATAATTATCTTTAAAATGCTTCTAAATCGAAATACATGCATTATGGACCGTCTGAATTATTCATTTTTAAATTAAAATTCAGTTTAATTGTTACGGAACATACATCACTTTCGAAACGCGCAGCAAATGATAGAAAGCATGCATTGAATTTCCGAAGCACAATATCCTCACAGGCAAAGAATAGCGTGGAAAAATCACATTATATCTGTTTGGCCATCACGGCTGAGTGATCTGAGCAAGGTAGTCACATCCTGACAATTCTTGTAAAATAAGCGAATGGAACTCCTATTGCTGAAATGTAGTCGTAAATTCTATCAAAAGCTGATGAAATCTTATAAATTAATGTGATTTATATCTGACTACGACACTCTACTATACGAATTGACCAACATGGAAGTAGAGCGAACAAGCAGCGAAGTAATAGCAGACAAGAAAATAGAGAATGTTCTATAAGATCAAAAAGAGTGCCTAACGACCGGAAGCTGCAACCTAATTAGTCAACCCATACAAAATAAATTGCAAAGACACATGGCGGTTGCCGTTATAAGACACTTCCGGTTACAATTAGTATTGAAACCCATTTGGGCAATTCCGAGAATGTCTAAAGTGAAAATGATTCAAATTCCTCAGGGACCTTCAAAAGTTAAAACAAAAATAGTTTTCAATGTTCACCATTAAAAGAATGAAAATAAACTTAAAATGTAAGATACATAACACATGGATCAATAAGTTCCGAGACTAACCCAGAGATGGCGCTCGTAGTAAACCAGTAACCAGGTCTTTCTAGAGTACTAACCTTTGCTTGAAACGTGTCAAAATTTTAAGTCGAAAAAACCGAGTTTCGTGTTCTCATAAAACATTGTTTTTTAATGGGTAAAAACACCGTGCAAGCGAAACAATGGATTGAAAAATGTTACCCGGACTCTTGTCCATCAAAAGCAACGATTTGTCGGTGGTTTGCCGAGTTTAAACGTGGTCGTACCGACACAAATGACGCGGAACGCTCGGGTAGACCTGTGGAAGCCGTTACACCGGAAAATGTGAGTGAAGTGACAAAAATTATAATGAAAGCTCCGTGAGACTGCTGAGATGACACAGATATCATATGGAAATGTATTTACTATCCTTCATGAAAAATTGAGCATGAAAAAGGTTTTTTCCAAGTGGGTGCCGCGATTGCTTTCGATGGAACAAAAACAGCAACGAGTCGATGATTCAGAAAGCTGTTTATCGCTATTTACTCGCAACAAAAAGGATTTCTTGCGTCGTTACGTGACCATGGACGAAACATGGATACATCACTACACTCCAGAGTCGAAGCGGCAGTCATCTGAGTGGCGCACAGCTGGCGAAAGCCGTCCGAAAACGCAGCAGTCAGCTGGCAAAGTCATGGCGTCAGTTTTTTGGGATAGGCATGGCGTGATTTTCTTTGACTACCTCGAAAAAGGTAAATCGATCAACAGTGATTATTATATTGACTTGCTGGTGCGTTTGAAGGAGGAAATTCCAAAAAAACGACCGCACAGTCTCGGGACTTATTGATCCATGCGTTACAAATGAAGCTGAGTAACTTCAAGAAAATCCTGAAATAATTATATCCCTTACCATGTTCTTAAAAATTAGTCATTTATATTGAAGTTGTTGGAAAATACAACGGATTTTGTAAACATTGTAGAAATGTCTTTCGCTTGTTAATCTTCGATTGTTAGTGATAACAAACGGTTGGTAGTGTCTAGAAGGTGTCCTTTATTCGTTTAGTAAGAGGTAGCCAGTAGGATTGATGGATAATGTTAAAATATAATGTTATTAAAACAAATAAAGAAAAAAAAAACCAAGAATTCAAAGTTAAAATAAGAGGAAAAAGCTCAACTATAAATGAATTTAAGACAGTCATAAGCGGAAGCAAAGTAATTCAAAGAGTTTTCCAGGTTTTCGTAGAAATGCACGAATATATATTACTGATATTCATTCAACCATCCTACTACTAACTTAATTACTTTATAAGAAAATGTTGAAACACAAATTAAAAACAAAACTCTCAATTGAAGTACATAAGCTAATGAAGTAAAAAGAGAAAAAATCATTCAAAATGAATAAAAATCCCTTTTAATCAAATTAAAATAAACAATTTAATATCAATTAATTAATTTCTATATTCATAATACTGAAACTATTAAAAAAAGTACATAAGAGAGATTTGGATATTATACTATTTAAAATTAATTATCATAATTACTGTAAAAAGTAATAACAATAATAAAATTTTACAAATAAGGGATGAGAATAAGATTATGAGAATAAGAAAAATTAATAATATTAATATTTGTTTGAAAACTCTGAAACTATTAATAAAAATATTCAAATCATAAATATGAATTGGCTTAGATTGCGGTTTTTAGCTTTGTACGATAATATGAGATTAAATATTTTTTATTGATCGAAACCTTTCCACTAAGCAAATTACTTCTCTTGAAAATTTGATAATCGTCATAAATTGAAATTATAAAATAAAGAATATCCTGGTATGTAGGAACAACACTAAAAAAAAACTAAATGATATGAAAACCTTAAGTAAACTTACTTAAAAGAAATTTGTATATCATTAATAATACAATGGGTGGAAGCATTGTGGTTGATGTTAATAAAAAGTAAAGAAATGAAGTATTTTCGTGAAGGTATGTTAATGATTTAACACAGCTAAATATTTAAATATTTAAACCCACTCGAAACCATTAAAAAACTAATTATATCTTCAGGAACAAAAGTTGTAGATCACAGCAATTTGATATGTTTACTGTAAATGCTTTATAATTTAAAGTTCTAAAATATAATATTATTCTATGATGATCCTTCAAACTGTTTTTAGTTGAAAGAAATGTAGATGGAAGAGCATTCAGTCAGATAAAGGCAAATAGTTTTATAAGACAAAAAAAAAATTAAGAAAAAAATGTTAGTTCTAAGACAGAGGAAAAATAGCCAAAACAATAAGCGTTCTTTCCAATATATCTTGCTTACTGCAATTTTTTAAAGTATTCCTTTACTCAAATAACTTAAATCTATTTTACTATATATCTATATTTATAATTTGATAAACAGTAAGAGGAAAACGATGAATAAAAATTGAGTTTTTCGTGAAATATTATATATTACTTTTGTATATATGGAATAAAGGATTTTAAAAGGATATGAGTTATTTTCTTTAAAACATAAATAAACCACACAATACAGATTAGAGATGACTAGACATTTCCTTTAAGATTTCCATTAGATTTTTACATGAGCTACTTAGTTCTAAAGTTGAATTTATTGTATTATCTTAACACATCGATCAATAACTCCCGAGACTAACCCAGAGATGGCGCTCGTAGTAAACCAGTAACCAGGTCTTTCAAGAGTACTAACCTTTGCTTGAAACGTGTCAAAATTTTAAGTCGATCGGACCAGGAAAAAGGTTTTTTGAAGTGAAGTGAAAAAGGTTTTTTCCAAGTGGGTGCCGCGATTGCTTTCGATGGAACAAAAACAGCAACGAGTCGATGATTCAGAAAGCTGTTTATCGCTATTTACTCGCAACAAAAAAGATTTCTTGCGAAAAAAAAAGGGGGGGGGAAACAAAAAAAAAAAAAAAAAAAAAGGTTGCATAAGTGCGTTGGAACGATTGTATCACCCTAAAAGGTGATTAACAAAAGGTGTTATGTTGATGAATAAAAAAAAAATTTGCAAAAAAAAATGTTGTTTTCAATGTTAGACTCGGGAGTTATTGATCGATGTGTTATTCTAAAGTCTCATTCATAGAAAAGTTTTGAAATATATTAGGGTTTGTATTTAAAGCTGAAGGAAATTATTAATGGTATTATATTTTAAATTATAAATCTCCATTAATTTTATTTTTAGAATCAGGAATCTGAATTACCGAGCATTACATATTTGTGACAATGTTTCTGGGGTTATTCGTGAGCTATTATCAGCATTTATTTTAAATGAAAAAAAAAACATTCTAATCATCTACAAATATAAAACTAATAAGTTATAAAATACTTTTAATGTATTTCTGTACTATACAAGCTATATTTCCACTATTTTGAAGTAACAAAACTTGAACAGGTGATATAAAACGGCAATGGTAATACACTTTACCATTAAACTTATATCTTGCAAGACCAATTTCGGGCTATTATTTCTAAGGAAATTTGTATTAAAAAATGTTACAAACGAATTTAAATTTATCGAAATCTAATAGGAATAGAGAAACGTGAATGAAGATTGGATCCGCAAGACTGCATCCATTACTATTGCAATCAACAAGTAGGGAGATACCTTATTTTGCTTTGCATTATCTCATACAAAGAGGCTATGTATTTTTTAAAAATTGGAAGAGGTATACGGTACTATTTTTTTAAAATTTTGCAAATATCATGAATAGCTTTTTCTGACTACTGAACAAAATAAACTGAAAGTCATACGACGAACACAAATTAATTTTGACACATTTTCGTGAGAGTAGTTTTGATAATTTGGAGAAGAGATTAAAAAGGTCATCATTCGACAGTTACGTAAAGATGGAGGTAATAAAAACAGAAATGTATTCCAAAATGGTAAGAAAAAATATATTAATCTTACGCAAAAGATGTGCTTATGGATCTGAGAAAAAAGAACATTTTACTTGAGCTAAAATCGAATAGGATATCTTAGCGACTTTTCCAATACAATGGGTATTAAATCAATAAGCGTTAATGGAAATCTGTTGTGTAGCATCTATCTCAGGCAACAATACTATACTTTATCATATCAGGTTAAAGCGAGTTTCTTTATAATCTTTCAAAAAAAATTCTGCATGCTAAAGTACGAATTTTAATAGAAAAGGTAATCATTTTAAGACTTTGGTAATATTGGCATACTAATTGTAAAAGAAATATAATGCTTTTCATAATGCCACACCCCACTAAATGTAAGCCAGATTTATTTGGAAAACAATTAAGCGTACAAAAATAACATGGAAAGCATATAATTCCGCCCTAAGCCTTCTAAAATCATTTATTCAGCTTTGGATATTTTTAAAGGACACTAACACGGATTTTGACGATGACAAATTTACATATGTTGAGAAAAAATGAGGGTTTGAAAAAAATTGTAGAAGCGCTTCTAAAAAGGCAAGGCTATCGATCGCATTCACATCTTTTAAAATATCCGCCACCATTCATCAAAATATTTATTATGGTAAAAAGTTTCTTACTCTATTTTTCAAATAAACGCGATAATAAAGATAAATAGAATATTTTACATAAAAAAGCTCTTTATTGTAGCATCTAAATTAAACTGCAAACATTATTTGCATAGGCAAAATACTTCAGTTCTTCCTAATGACGATGTAGGATGCTCCTTTGATATTAGCGCCCTCTAAGTGCAGAGTTCGGAACTTTATTTTCACTTTCCTACGAGAGCCTGTGGATAATGCAACACTATCGATTCGATTTAAATCTGTCCAGAGTTTGCGAGACAATTGAAATTAATTGCGGTGAATCTTTCAGGTTATTAATTTTACCTGTGCTTTGCGGAGAGAAACACGCGAGCGTACTATTTTGCAAACGTGGAAAATTAATTTTCGATTAATAGTCCATCATCCGTACCCAAAATGGTGTATTAGCTGTAAACTAAGAATGTAATTTGCTATCGCTAAGAGCCAAGGAATGCTTGAAAGTAAAGATGGAACATATGTGCCCATCAGACTGAAATATATTTAAAGTAAACATTTATTCCGAATGTTCATAGCTCCTTTTCTCATTTTCGTGATGTTTTATTGGTAGATTATATTTCAGAATGCCTGTAAAATGAAACATAATTTGCATTTTCTTTGTGGGAAATTTAGTTAACACCTTAAAAATTAGAACTTTGAATGCCGTAATTTATAAAAACCACTTATTGGGTCTAGATTCCAAGCAAAGATTCTATCAACAAAAAATGTTTGAGTTCACTTCATCATTAGAAAATGTTATTCGATAAAGTGAGGGTTGTTTTAAATCTTTTTTTTTCAAATTATTATTAAATGATATTGTACAATGTTGTTTAAAAATATGCCATAAAACTAATTTCCGAAAAATTTTCATTCTAATTATAGATGGATTGGTTTGTTTTAGATTGCAATGTTCTTAATATGTATTTTCAATGTTAATCATGAATAATATCAATTTATTAATAATTATTATTAATGTTAATTTCATTTCATTTTGTTTTTTAAATTAATTCAAAATGAAATTTAGCATGGTAATGTTATCCGAAATTTCGCTTAATATCATTAAAAAGTTTAAGAGATCATTCTATATTTTGAAATATTACTTCCTTTTTTTTGCACTTTGATTTATGCAGTAGATCCTCAATGCATTAATAATTTCACAGTCGCTCTAGTTAAATGATAAAAATATATATAAACAATTAAAGAAAACTCAGAATAATGAAAAAAAATATAAAGTTAAGTTTGATAATGGTTTTTGAAGGTAAATATTGATATATTGTAAAGTATATTAACACAACTTTAAATCATACATTTATATTAATTTAAGTAGTTACTTATAATTTAATTAATATATTCTTACATTTATTCTTATCACAAATAAAATTAAATCTTGTGAACTATTATTATACTTTAAAAAAAGGAAAATATTATTATCGCTGTGCAGAAATTTGTGACCGACTTAATGTAATCTTGTAAGCAATATTCGTAAGAAATCGATTTAAATTAAGAAAAATACACAAATATTTTTGCATGGAATGGATAAATAACTTTTATAAAATATCCATTAGTTTATTTGTAAATATGTATGATTTCGTCAATTTTTCATACTGTAATTAAATGACATTTAAACAGTGAAAAAAAACACGAACTAATAAATGTTCGTTATTTATCTAAAAGTTCCTTACAACTTAAAATACCAATTTTAATTCTTTAAAAACCTATTATATAAGAAAAATTTCTTTTTAAATTAGATTAATAAATTAATTACATTTACCATCGAATGTAAATATTAATATGACGTTTACTAGTGGATAATTAGGCTTTACAGGAAGAAACATAAATACCGGAAAAATTAAATTTTTAAATACTCATAACGATAAATCAACATTATTTACTTGATTAACCTGTTTATTTCATATAAAAACACAAGTTACTTTCCGTTCATTATCTTCTTTCTAAAAAGTTTTATATAGATCAAATTATTGCATTTGATTATCAGGAGACTACATACGAGTATTTCTCAAATATTTCAAATATTTTTTAATATGATTTGAAAATTGAATAGCAATGATTTTCAGTTTTCATTATAGTGATTATTTAAAAATAATATATATTTTCAAATTTATCTTTTTTTATTTTCCTTTTCATTAAATCGTGATAAAACCGAATCGAGTGACATAAGTATAAATAATTTATAATTATAATTAATTCTCAAGATATCAAAACATGTTATAAAATAATATTTCATATAAATATTTACAATTAATAATTATAACTTTTATTTTATGTTTTAAGTGGTTAATAATTAGCTTTTATTATTTTGGTCATGGTAGGGAAACATTTAGTTAATAACATGCATAGAAAATAAAATAATACAAATTAATATTTATTGCAATTTATAATGTTTATTCTTAAATGAAATCCTCTCTTTTCAAAATAGAAGCTGGCACTTGGAATCAAAAACATTTTATCAGTCTCATATTAAAAGAAAATTCTCATATTTTTTTCTCAATATAGAAAATAAAATCTTCACAACTTATTTAGTTGCACATGTAATTTGAATTTCATATGTAAATTCCGGTCTAATGCCTTATAAAGTGTCTCTGGTAATTGATTGTAGAGCAGCAGAAATACATTCATTAAATTTAATCGTGGGAAATGATACCACATAGGCTTTATCTTTTGCAAATAAAAAGGAAAGAAATCGCACAGAGCCATGTCAGGTGATTTAGGTTGCTAACAGTGTAACATTAAGTTAACTGTTCCACAGTGAACAATCCAACTGCAAGGTAAATTAATGAAAATTCTTAAACAAGTTTTCGTGAAATAGCTTTTAGAAGAACAGACAAGGTTCATTCTTTTATCACAATAAAAATATTTTGCCATTTTTCTTTATGTATTACTTATTCTTTAATGGTTATTTTTGAAAATATGAAATTTTGAAATCAGAAGTATCATTCTTATACATATGTATAGTCACTCCTTCTCTTAAATAAAACAATTTTTAAGGAAGTTTGGAAGTGTAATTGATAACATTAAGTATAAAATATAATTTAAAATATTATAACATGCATTTAATTTATTCGCAAGCTTTACCTAAGTTCTACAAATATTTAACATTTATATTATCAGAAATAGAGAAAAATACATAATGACATTTATTAAACTTTTTTTGTAGGACATAATTCAGCTTAATTAAATTAATTATTTTCTCTTGCATAAATATTAGTATCTTATGTAATTTTACATTTTTATTTTCCTTCCCAAATATATTATAGTAAATAAAAAATATTAATTACTCTCACTTATGTATATTCATGCACACAGGATTGTTACGAAAATTAGAAAATTAACAAATATTTATATTTGAAGTGTACTTAGTGAGAATAAATACTTAAAAAATTAATCTAATATTCTGAACTAATTTACCTCAGTTCTCTTTTACATGTTTTTTATTTGGTAATGTAAATATTTTAGTTTAATTTGCAGTGATTCTAATACTATTATTACTCCTTTAAATATATCATAAACTAATAGCGTCATAATTTAATATTACGCGATTTTAGATGTTATAATATTACTTAATTCAACAAAATATACTTTACATAATACAATTATAGTTGCTCATAATGATAAACCAAATAATATGAAACTCTACGCTTATTAAATGAAGAATATTAATATGATAAAATAAGTGTTATATTTAATGTTTAAGTTTAATAAATTAAAATTACAAGAGCCGTTTTATGGTTTTGGAAATGTACCCTAAAATATTTACTTAATGAAGATTGTGATAATTATAATTTACTTTTCACATACATGTTTAGAATAATCAATATTTATAATTGTGATACATTTGTGTTTTAAACATTTTAATATATATCTATTATTCTTATATAATGGGAAGAAATATAATTTTCTCATTATATTAATATAGAGTTGAAGATTATTCTAATTCCTAAATCAAATCAAATAGACAATTAATCGAGTTAAGTTACGTAGTTCTGTCTGGGAAACACAAAATTATATTAAATGACTCACTGACTTTAATAAACACTATTGTTGTATAGAGACTGTTAACGTCGCTTTAGGAAGAAACACGAAAGCTTTTGGGTAAAACAGATCACGTAATTTCAAAACTACTTCAGTTAACGAGTAGGACACATAGATTATTACCTCCTTCCCAAGCTTCCTTGTCACATCACTGTGAGGAGTTAAGACCACGACTAGGTTTATTGTATGTACGCCCCGCTACACAATGGATGTTAAGCGGCATCAGGATTCGAACCCATGACTCGACGGAAACAAAACCGGTTACGAATCTGTCAATGATCATGATGACTATGCTACCACGGCCACTTCAATAATATAGAAAATGCTGAATTTATTAAAATTTGACTTATTTATCTTTAACAAAAGCAAATATATATATGTATATATATATATAACTCAAAATTCGTACGGTAGAAGGAAAAGAATATGCATTTACTGAAACTCCTAATAGTATGATTTCCCTTTTTTCCCTATGTGGGTAAAAATATTTTTCTTAGAATACTTTGAATCTCATTAGCTTAACTGTGCATTTAAATTTCGTTTTCCTGGACTTTCTCGATATTTATCTGATTATTTTAATCATTTATGCATGTGAAAGAAAATTTACAATAAAATGCCCGTTGTATTTTAGACTCATTTTGTCGTTCTATTTGAAGTTGAGTAAGTATTAAATTTTTGTAAAGAGAATATATTTCATAAAATCTAATTCAACTGAGCTAGTTTATAAAATAAAACGAAGTATATTATCTGTATCTTATAGTGTTTCTTCTCTCTCTCTCCCCTTTTGTAACTATAGAAATTCCCCTTTTTAATTTAAAAGTGACTTGCACGAGGTATAAATCATAAAAAATTATATTGAAAAGGTAAACATTAGTTCTTTGGATATAAATCCTTTTAGATGCTAAAAATATTAATGAAACTTATCATCATTGCATTCAATTAATATCAAAATGATATTACTTGAAAGATAAGCTGCAGTGACTTTCTTTATGCATAGTCAATGTCCAGCAGGAAATGCTTAAAATTCAACTTTAAGAGTATTGGCTGAAGTTAATCTTATGCAGTATTATAATAATTATTTTCTTAAAAATGTATAAAACTCATTATCTCAAACCTAATGCTGAAAACACTGCAAGGTTTCAAAGGACAAGAAAAAATGCAACATACAAAAATGCAATACGTAATATGTTTTTTTTTTGATTGATTGTTTATTCACATTACTATTAGAAGCATCACGAGGGCTATTAGCAATGAATCATGTAATTTTAAGGGGCGAGGGTGACGCAAGAACTCTGGTACGTCCCTGTGCAAACTTCCACAACATCCCAGAGGGAGAGCTTAGAACCCTGGTAGAGTTAATTAAGAAACATCACTCCCATTACATAGTGGGTCTTTAGCGGAATCAGGGATTGAACCTTTGACAGGACGGAAATAACGCTAACCTTGAGTTCGCGACCATAACCATAAGGCTATGGTGATCACCATAATATATTTTAAGAAAAAAAAAATTCGTAGTGCATTTATAATTCATTTGTTTAAAATTTTATCGATTCATATGATTTGAGAAGATTTCTAGCGTTCAGTAAAATATCAGAAATAACAAAAAAACACATTTTTAGAAAATATTAGAAACATAGAAACTCCTTCAATAGTAAGAAAATCAATTAATCCAATATTTAATTCCATTATTGTTGTTATATCATTCTCAATCTTTTTTTAATTTTTTTTCTTGGTTCATGATAATTACTATTAAAGAATCATCATTGCTATTTTATTCATTACAATTTTGTTTCTCAGCAAATTTTATTAAAAGGAACTTTCTTCTTCTAAAACTAGCACTCATAACTTTTGAATATAAATTTATCTAATTTTATTAATAAAATAGTGATATCACTCATATTCAGAAAGAGATCGAATAGTTGAAATTCTAAATTTGAGATTAAAAAAATGAATAGGGTTTTTAATTTCTTTATCACGTCATTGCACAAAACAAATTTTATTCAAATTCATCTAAAATAATCTATACTTTAAGATTGTGATATTACAATCTCCTACAGTACCATTTATAAAGTCAAAACAATTTCAAAGCCTATACGAAAGAAAGTTATTGTAAAATGGCTTAACGGAATTAAAATGATTAAAAGAATCTTGTATTTTTTTTTTACAAATTTTTATCAATCATTAAATTTGTATACACTAAAATCCCATTTATAAAGTTTAGAGGTCACTGATCAATTATTTGAAAAATCCTAAAATAAACTGAAATTGTAAAACGCACTTGTGTGTGTGCCTATCATTTAATTATTTTTAATCAATTGCATACCATATGCAACTTTTAATTCTTAATATCAGGAGACTAAAAAAATACTAACACTTATTTAAAACTATTTAATAAGTTATTAATATAAATTTTTATTACTTTTATAATATTTTTTTCACATTCAGATAACTTAAACAAAAAGAGCACTTATATTGTTTTAGATTTTTAAAAGAAAAATTTCCATCCATCAACATAAGAATTTCATTTTATATCTTTAAAAATAGGAACAAAAACAGCCAAATAGAAATTCCTCTTTTAGTTTCTGTAAGAAATATGTAAATATTGTAAAGTCAAAGCGAAAAATAAATGTGCATTCCGAATGTTCAATGAGTTGGGTGAAGTGTTTTATTTACTTTAAAACGTTGAAAATAGATTAAAGAGCAGATATAAAATACAGTGGAATATGATATGTTGCAAAAAAGTGGTAGATTGAAAATACATTAAATATTTGTAAGAAATAATACATATTTATATGAATACATTTTATTTATGAAAAGAATATTTTTAAGTAATTTTTGAGAAAAACGAAAAAAACAGAGTTATTTCAATTGTATGCAATACTCGGTATTCAAAATGAAGATAAAATATGTTTAAAATTTTTTCTTCCATGTTTACACTTAGCTTAATACAAAAATATTAATGTATCATAGTAATAAAACATATAATATATACGAAAGGAGACTTCAATCTTATTTTCTAACATTACTTGAATTGCGGGAGCTTATAATAACATTGTATATGAATAAGCATTTTATACAAATTGTAATAACCGTTGTATATAAAAAATATATTATATTACCATTGTATATAAAAGTATATGTCGTTTGTCAAAAAACAGGAAATTATTTCTTTTTCCTCTTTGCTTATTTTTTCAATCAATTTTTCTTTTTTTCTGTGTCATGAACTTTATGTATAAACATTTCACTTTTTTCGAAACTCGTACATTATTTAATGCCCTTTAATTAGTTCTTGTAAGCAATCTTCAATGTCATAGAGATAAAAATATTTAAGAAAGTTCTTTTGAATTTGTGTAAATAAGCCTTTTTAATAAAATAAAACTAATAAACTTTAAAAAAAAATATCATATGCAAAGTTTTGCAAGGATCACATTTAGTCAGGAGAGGAACTATTTTTAAAAATTATTATTCAAATATTCTTTAAAATGGTTTATGGTAACTAACGATACATTCTAAAATACATTCCACACAATTTAAATTTTTTTTTAAATATTTTTGTAGAAAATATAGCTTCAACTGAACAAAATCAATTACAAAATTGAGGTAACAAAAATAGAAAGGGTAACGTGAATTGGAGAAAATATTTTGCCATAAAAAATAAATTCTTCAATTATGTATTAGTAGTAATGCCAACGAAAACAAATTACTTGTAATCAAAATTGTTAACATTTTTAAAGAAAAATAATTATTAAAATAATGCATGAAATATTAGAATAAAATATTGAAGTCGGCAATAATATTCATTTCAGATATATGAAATAAGGCAAACTATAAATTATTAAACTGAATATATTTTAAGTAAATGTAATTCTTACTGTCGTAAAAATCAGATATAATTTTAATTCTCTTTTCGTAATATTATATTATATATATT
This sequence comes from Nephila pilipes, assembly GCA_019974015.1. Classification (NCBI taxonomy): domain Eukaryota; kingdom Metazoa; phylum Arthropoda; class Arachnida; order Araneae; family Nephilidae; genus Nephila; species Nephila pilipes. Next base: position 225,324 of record BMAW01053571.1, on the reverse strand, counting down.
AATGCTTCAATGATTCGACTGCAGTTAAAAGTGAAACTATCTTGCATCAGTTGGAAGAAATCAAATTAGATTAAACAAGTCACGTTCCCTTATCAATTTATTTTAAAAGTGGTCAGGGGCGATATTTTGTAGTGTATGAAAACAAGAAATTCTTTAGTGACTCATATGATTTATGATGCAAAACAATGTACTTAGAATAAGAAAACATTCGTAATTTTTTATTACTCCATAAAACATCTCAAAGAGTAGTTATTTCATTTTTTTTCATATAATTTGTGTGCATTCAAACTTGTATATAACTTCTGAGAAGAGTTTTAAATATTCAAAAAAGAATATTGATCTCTGTCTTATTTTCATATGAACGAAGAAGTTTTTCATTGGCTTGAAAGACAGAATTAAAAGAGTAATTTAGTAAGTCTAAGTATTTTAACGAAGAATTACTTAGATGAAACCATCTTCTCTGAGTTGCAATCTCTTAGCAATAAAGAGAGCACGAGTTTTATTTTTCAAAACAACCAAGGAAAAAAACCTCATTGTTATTCCAAAAAGGAAAAGAAAAACACAACGGTAATTAAACAGTCTTAAAATTAAAAAAAAACTGCCCTAAGAACATTTCGTTATTCGAAAAAGTAAAAAAAAAAATGTTTGTTCATAATCTATAAATATATTTTCAATTTTCTCGAAGGAACTTTTAACATTCTCTCTCTCTCTCTCTCTCTTTTTTTTTTTTTTTTTTTTTTTTTTTGGTTTTCGGTACATAATTCCAAAATTTGAAGCGCAAGGCAAACAAGTGCTTCTAGCTTCTATCTTCATTTCAGAGAAAAACAGATTATTTAGAACTAAAGATTTTTGTTGCATGTTGAATTACACTACCCGTGAAAGTTCTGGTATTATGTTTTCTGTTAATAAGATAAGTAAAGTTCATCATAGCGGACTCAATCATAGTCGAAAATCACAAAACCGCCAATTGTCTCGTTTACTTTTCGTTTGATTTTTAATTAATTCAGAAACTTAAAAATGTTATAAATATATTTAAAAATTGAAGGTATTAAAAAGATTATCGAAATGCAATCAGAAAAGAATTTTTACAGCATTTTACTTTAAACTTCACTATTTATGAAGTTTAAGGTAGTTAAGGCTTCAATATTATACCTCTTCGTAATTTTGAACCAAGGTCAAATAACGAGATCACTATCTATACTGGAAATTTAGTATCACCATTTACATTATTCAAAATCGAAGATTTTGCACACCAACAGATTTAATGTAATTGAAAACTTTTTGGAATAGGTACTGGAACGCTCACATATTAATATTGTTCATATGAAGTAATACAGTAGGAACTTCAGATTTACATAGATATAAGGACTAAAATATAAATTTCAAATCACATTCATAATTTCTAATAAATATTTGTTCTTCATAATCGGCAAAAAATAACAAGTGCTATATTGTATTAATTATTTAACAAAAAATATTTAATCATCGAAATATTTTCTTCCTTCGTCTGATTCTTCTGATGTTATTCTCGTTACATTTGAAGTTAATTATTCTAAATATCACATTAAGTAGGCATCATAGCATGTTATTAATTATTTTGTGGAATGGATAGGCATTTAATAACATTTTAAGCTTATATTTACAATTAAAGTCAAACATCATGATTTTAAAAATCAAAATTTAACCATTTTAGGAATGTAGATTTTAATAAAAATGCATTCATGAAATATCGGGAAATTTTCTAAAAATTCCTAATCTACGTATTTTACTTTAAAAAAAGATATAAAAAATAACAAAAAAAGGTAGATAAATTAAAGGATTTTTACCATTTAATACTTAGCTACTTTTTTTTTACCTGCATAGGGTTTTATGAAAATTATTTTATGTAAACGATGATTTAATTAAATATTTCCCCTGATGTGCATTTCAAGTAAAATATCATGTTTTACTTGTGTCTCTCACTCATTGCTAGTGCTCTCTACCTTGTAGTGTTCGAAATTGCTCTTGAAATTAAAGAAATTGAATAAAATATGAAATATCTAAGTAAAATTTTACTGATTCCCAAATGACACATAACAACATTCCTAAAACTTTAAATATGTATTTCACATTGATAAGAGCTATTTACAAAAAGTCTTTAAAAAGATGATAATTTTGATAAAAAACATTAATCACAAAAGTATAATGATGACGTTTATTAAAGTGAAAATAATTATCATTACTCAAATGAAGTGGGAATTTATATTAAATGCAGGTTTTGGAGCTGAATGGATAATATTTACTGAGGAACTATTGTTTTTCTAAAGGAAAAAAAAGTGAACAATTATCTAATCCGTTGTCTTGAAGTGATGTCTTGAAAGCTTTTATATTTAATGAATGCGTCCATTTCCCCCTTTTCAATCAAAACAAGTATCGATGGAAAATTTTGAAACACATAATTTTATCCTGCAACTAATTTGCATAGTTGACGTTCCCTTAAATGTTTCGAAAAACACCGACTAGTTCTCGAGCAATTATCTAAATTGCTCTTTTTCTTACATAATACGAGTAAAAGAAAATTTGATATGCGCTTTATATATAATTGCAGGGGTTCTTTTCAAAGTTATAAAAATATGTTATTTAAATAAGACTAAATCCACCTTCACTGTGGAAGAAAATACGAAAAATAACTATTTCGTGTATTTTTATTCGTTTAGTTAGTATTTTTCTTTAATACTTTTTTTATATTATTTTTTTTTACTTTGATGAAAATTTTCTTGTGTATAAAAATTTTGAAAAATCGAATTCACCAATATTATATAATTATAATGATTTACTTAATTAACCTTTTTTGCTTCTCGAATCCCTGTTACATAAACAATAGCTATTGTTTTTATTTTTGGAGAAGTGATAATAGGAAAAAATTTGCAATTTTTCTAAATATAGTTAAATTATAACATTACAAAGGAAATATACAGGAAGAAAAATGTATTTTCATAAATGTAATTCTTTGCTTGTACAGTAACAAACATTTTGATTTATTATTATAAAAATGAAACATCAAACTTTTCATTTTCTATCGAAATTTAATTAAAAATTCTACATTATAATGCCCATATTGAAACGGGAACAATTTCAAACATTCTGAAAAATGTTTGTGTTCTAATGAGAAGTAAAAATTCAGGAAAATATTCAATTGTATATAACACATATCATGCATAATTACCGTTAGGAATGAATTACACCTTGAGAGAATACTAATAATATCATTCACTAGATTTATCTAAGTTTTCCTCTGCAGCTATTCCAGATAATTGCTATTTCATACCAATTTTTGCATTCTACTATACTATGCATGCTAAATTATAGAATAACGTGGTGTTGTTACCCTAGGAATTTGAAATTAAAAACAAAGACAGGAATTCAGATGCAATGGAGTCATTTGAGAACTTGCTTTATGACTTTGGAGAATGGACGACTGCCGTAAATGATCTAAATTGGCCACTGATAGTCATGCATTTAGAATTTAACTTTAAACAGGAAATCACGCCTTTGCTAGTATATATGAGAAACGAAACTGTATATAAGGAGATTTTATCTTGCTCGATCAAATAAGTAATAATAATTGAGTGTCTTTTGAAGGAAAATGAGCTTGAGCTCCTCCAAATGGATACAAATATCTTTTATTCTAGATTGGAACGAGATCTTCCAACTAAAATTTCTGTTTTAAATTTGAGGTTGTTTAAATCAAGAATAATATAGCACGCCAACATAATAATAAGCACACTTAACATAGCTATTCTTGACATTCTGTTCTTCATACCAACTTTATATTCTACACTGCTATACAAGCTAAATTACAAATTCATATGGTGATGGTATATAAATATGAAATTAAATAGCAAAGACACGATATCAGAGGTATTTTAGGCATATGAGACTTAGCTTTGTGATTTTGGGATACAGCGAATTGTCACAAAGGATAACTCAAGAGGCCCCTTGTAGCCAAGGTTTTGCAATTTATTTTTAACACCGGAAATTAAGCTTATATACACTCATGGACAAACAATTAGCACACCAAGAAATAATAGCGGGTTCATAACGAAAATTGGCATGAAGGTACATGTCGAGAAGATATGTAAATGATTTAAAATGCAGCGTGATTGTGCATTACGTATAGCCAGTAGTCGTTCTCAGTGGAGTATAGAACAGGCAACCAAAGCTTGTTTGAGTGTGCTGAATCGTTTACAAAGGAAGAGCTGAGATAGACATTCCATTACGCCATTTTTGAAGACAAATGAGCAGCTGTCGCAGTTTGAGAGAGGGAGAATTATCGGCATGATTGAAGCTGGATGGTCAGCTAGGCAAGTAGCTCGTCAATTAGGCCGCTCTGATTGTGTTGTGAGGAGGTGTTGGGACCATTGGATCCGAGAAATGTCATTTACACGAAGACCAGGCTCAGGATGCCCTCGACAGACCAGTCGTCGAAAAGACCGCCACATCGTACGAAATGCACGCGTACAGCCAACTGCTTCATCGGCCACCATCCAGGCACAGGTAGCACTTTCATTAGCGCTCCCTGTGTCCTCTCGAACCATACGAAGGCGCCTGATAGAAGGACATTTGGGATCGCGGCGCTCATTACGTGTGCTGCCCATGAAGCCCACCCATCCACGCCTCCGTTTGGAGTGATGTAGCACATGAGGAAACTGGACTGCAGGTCAGGAATGGAACCAGGTCGTCTTTAGCGACGAATCCAGATTCAATTTCAGCAGTGATGACATTAGTGTTAGTGTGTGGAGATCATGTGGTGAACGCCTCAATCCTGCCATTGCTTTACAGTGACGCACCGCTCCCACAGCTGATGTGATGGTATGGGCGCCATTGATTACAATACACGGTCACCCCTAGTATTGATCCGTGGCACCATGACAGCCCAGCGGTATGTCCATGACAGCCTGCAACCACATGTGTCGCCACTCTTGCAATGGTTCCCAGGAGCCATTTTTCAACAAGACTATGCTCGGCCTTATACGGCAAGGGTATCACGACTGTTACTACCATTCCTTGGCCTGCCCGATCCCCAGATTTGTCTCCAAACGAGCTTATCAGGGATCATTTGGGACGGCAAGTTGGGCATCCTACGAGTTTGAACGAATTAGAGCCAAGGTTACAGTAAATATGGAACGAAATGTCTCAAGACATCATACAGAACTTGTGTGCCTCAATGCCCGATCGTATCGCATCGCGCATTCGCGCTACAGGGGGTTCAACAGAGTATTAAATCCTCCGTTCTTTTGTCACTGACAACGTGATCGTCAATGGAAGTAGTGCGTGCTCAAATTCAATAGGAATGAGCACTTGAGAGTAATCATCTATGAATGCCAATCGATCGTCTATGTTTAATAGGTCATGTCTCGTCCAATGGTTGGACACTAGTGTTGCATATTCAGTGAATAAAGGTAGATTGTGTAGGATGAAGATGGAATTAAGTATCTCTCCATACTCTAGAATGAAAACAACACTACTAGAGTACGGGACATGGTGTTAGTCGACAGATGTGGCGTATTAGTCGTGTTCAGGTCTATTCAAAACAATGCTGAGATGGAGCAGGCAGTACGACAATTCGTCATATCTCTGTGCTCAGAGTTTTTGTAGAGTGATTTCTTCAAACTGATTGCACGCTATGACAAATGCCTCAATAGCAATTCTGACTATGTTGAAAAAAAAATACAAAGTTAATAGTAGAATTAGATTTTGTTTGTGAAAAAATGGCGAAAATTACTTTCGGAACATTCCTCATAGTGTATTCCTAGATTAAAAAGAGACCTTCAAAATTTAAATTATATTTGAAGTGAGGTTGCTTGGAACCAGAGTAATGTAGTACGATATTATTCTGATAATGGAAACAAACCGCGAAAGAAGACGAATGCTGCTTCAGCCAGTAATACATTACATAGTACTGGACTCTTCCGTCTTTTGTATGATGATTTATAGTGCCTTTGAAATAGTTCAGTAAAGTCCAATAGTGAGCAATAATTGTTTTCTTTCTATGTATTTCGGCATTTTAGAGCATTCATTTATTCATTACATATATATCAGTAAATATTAAAAACCTTTTCATAACAAAATATTATTTATTTTTAATTTTTAAAATAGGTTATAGTATCAATTTATGTAAAATGTGATACGAAAAATATCAAGTTTATAAGCAAGAACATTCTAATTTTTAGAGATAGTATGTTTTTATTAGAGTATCCTATTAACCTTTTGTTTTGTTATTTCTTAATTTAATTTTTACAGAAAATACAATGTATTGGCATGCGTATATTGCCATCGAAAGTGGCATAGAACAATATTTTAACTGTGAAATTATATTGATGATAATTTAACAGACATCCACTTTCTAATTATTATTTGAGGTTTAATTATTATTATAATATTTTTGTTATTTGGTAAATTTAGTAAGTGCTATATGGAATACAATAAACTGTGAATAATAAAATTACAGTTTAAGCATTACGAATCAATTGTTCTAAATTGTAATTTATTAAAGAAATAATAGTGCAGTTTTAACACAAAACAATATTAGTAGAATTAATCAATTTATATTTTTTTTTTCCGTTTTGGTAGTAATCTTTCAAAAAATACTTCATATGCTGGTTATTTTTTTAAATACATATTTAAATATTGTCTCGATACATTAAAAAATTTCACTTTTTGATGAATTCTAAGTCGAAATAATAAAGAGTTATTTCTATTTATGAAGCATTAATGTATGTTTTACTAAACATATGAATTAACAGTTACATAATGAAAAAATGTTGCTTTGAAAATGAATGCTTGTTACAATTTTACTTACATTATGTTTCTTGCCTATTTATCATTTTCAGTCAAAGCAGTTATTTTTTTAATTCCATTGTGCTTCGGCATAACTTTGTTAAAATGTTTTTTCATTCAGATGTTAGTAAATATCAGCGATGATTAATGGAAATGATTTATGTGCTTTGGTTGCTTTTTTTAATATATTTCATATTAGAACTTTTTCCGTTGCTCTAATTAAAATATTCTTTTACTTTCCAAACATGTAAATATTTGAAGAGGTATTCATTAGTGATTTTGACCAGACCTTGAAGAATGTTTTTTTAATCGTTTCATTAAATTTTTACTAAAATTTAGAACTTAATTTGAAGTAGTAAAAATTATAATTGAAAGCAATAATTTTAAGGAGTAAAAATTAAAAATTGTTCCGTTTTTCAATCTCTTAAATAATCTTTTACAAAAATGCCCCTGATTGTAAAAAAGCGCCTACTTTTCAAAATAAACCGGTTATGTATATGTCCAAGATTTCTTCAAAACTTCATAAATAGATTTTATTAATTCTACTGATGCTTATATAGAACATGGTATTAAATTAAATAATACCATTTATATGAGAAATATGTGTTCAAAAAGATGCTGAAAGTATAAAAATGTCTATAGTTTTTCTTAGAACTGTTTATCTAACTTTATCTTAAGAATAAAAAATAATACAACATGGCTAAATAGAACAGCATGTATATATATATATATATACTATATATTTATATATATATATACTTATTTTATGAAATAATTTAAAACATAAGAGCATACATCTTATTCATAGATAGGAATATTAGTAAAAATACTGTTTTGATAGCTTAAAATAAATTATTTGAAACTAGCCCAACCAAATAAATGTTTCTAACGAATTAGATCAAATTTATGAATTTAATAAAGTATTTTGCTTCCAATGTTTATAAAATATTTTGATAAGTTAAGCAAAGTTTAGTTTCATTAACGTCGAACTAGATGCAACACGAAGGATATTGGCGATGAACCTCGTAATTATGAACCTCGTTCAAGTGAAGAGGGTGACACCTGAGTTTGCACCCCTATTTCCTAACTTCTACACCACGTCATCGGGAGGACTTTGGGCTCCTACAGACTTAACGTGCATCAACCTCCACTAAACAGTTGGTCTTTTGTGGTATCAAGGCTTCGAGTCCATGACTCAGCGAAAAGCCGTTAGCGAGTCCGAAGCCTTAACCACTAGTCTACCGCAGCCATGATAAGTGATACAAAGAAAATTCTTTCGAAAAATTTTATTATTAATCATTTTAAATCAATAATTTTAGCTTTGATTTTAAAATTCATCAAATTGCATAATACATGACATATCTTAAAATGCAAATTACGAATGAAAAATAAGCATATAAAAAGAAAAGAAATGCAGACGCAAATCATATCATATAAAATAAATGAAAGCTAAAAATGCTTTAGGAAACTATACTAAAATAAAGTTTTTAAAATTTCTGTATGTATTAAATCCTTTTTGACTTTAAAATAAATTCAATTAAGTATTGAATAAAAAATATATCTTACTTTTTTACAAAATATATTTCTTATTTAAAAATAACTCTGTATTTATAAAATATTCAGTTAGAATGTGAGTACACATATATTTTTATAAATATGTTGGGAGATTTAATTTCTTTGGGTATAATGTCTATTATCAATTAAATATTTCTGTTAATCATTTTAAGGGATGTTTATTTTAACATTTACTGAAATCGGTTTTCCTTAACAAAAATGAGTATTCTTACAAAACCAAAAAAAAAAAAGTTAACACGTTGAATAACTTCTAAAACTTATATTCTTTATCATATTCTTATATACCCAAATTCCTGCACTTTATGACATATCACTAACTAGAAATTCGAGTATTCATACTTGAAACAGCTAATTTATAGTAAAATAATTTTTATTACCTGCATAGAAATATCCTATATCAAAAGTTACTCTTATGAATTCTACGAATTGGTGTCTTATGTAACGAGTAATTAACTCTCCCCCCTCCTTATTCAATTACAATTTATTTAGTTTACAGTTTTGAAGATATTATTACACTTTGTATTTAAAAAAAAAGAAAAAAAAAAAAAAACCAAACAAAACATAAAACGACGCACCAAGAAGGAGTTGCCCGATTGTGATGAAATTTCGTATGCAGATATATTTAGATCGAACAAGAAAATGATTAAAATTTGGTATCCAATACATGAATAGTGGGAGTTACAGCGCCTAGGAAAAGCGCACTGAACAGTGTATATAAGAAACGATTCTCAATCTGATGGTCAAACTTTCTGTTCCTTGCGATTTATGGCACCTTTCAAAGACTGAAAAAATTCCTCGCCTCAGGATTCGAGCTCTTTACGAGCAACTGTCACAGTTTGAAAGAGGTCGTACCATTGGATTAAAAGAGGGAGGTTGGGTAAATCGGGGAATCGCTTGTCATATGGGTCGAAGCGATGCAGCGATTAGAAGATGCTGGCAAGAATGGGTGGACAGTGACAGATTTCAGTGTCGTGATGGCAGCGGTCGACCTAGGGTCACAGCAGACCGGGAGGACAGAATAATTGTAAGATATCCTGTCACAGAACCTGCTTCGTCGTCCTCAACCATCAGACGGGATAGCCGCATACGAATGTCCACCAAAACCATTCACAGACGGCGTATAGAGCGAAATCTACTCTATGCTCCCTGTACTCACATCTGCACACCGTCGAGCCATATTACATTAGTGCTTGGCTCTATCAGGATGGAATGACGCTGACTTGAGACGTATAGCGTTTAGCGACTCATCCCACTCCCAGCTGTGTCCTGACGATCATCGAAGACGTGTCCGGAGCCGCCCAGGGCTGAGTGCCGATGCTGCTTTCACTATTGCACGCTTCATAGGCTCTCAACCAGGAATTATGGTCAGGGGTACCATTTCCCTGCAAATCCAGACCTCTTTGGTCGTCTTTAGAGGCACACTTACGGCACAGCGATACGTCAACGATAATTTGAGATCTGTTTTGCAACCTTTCCTTTTGCAGTACCCTGGCCTAATTTTTCAGAAAGTTAATGAGAGGCCACATACGATACGTGTTGCTATGTACTGTGTTACAGCTTGTCAAACACTGCCTTGGCCAGCCAGATCTCTCTCCAATCTAGCATATCTGGGATATGTAGGGAAGACGACTGCATCTACCAGGGAATGTTGATGACCTTGTCCGATAATTGGAGCAAATATGGTTAGAAATACCACAGAAGGACATAAGGGAGCTTTATCACTCTATACCACGTTGTGTGGCAGCTTGCATCAAGGCTAGAAATCAGTCAATACCTCATCGGGCTCTTTACTTTGTAAATATGTAACTCTGAAATAAATCATTCAATTTTTCAGAAATGTTAAGCATTTTCTATTATGTATAGAATTTTAATATCCAATAATTTTTATCTCCCTCCGACAAATCGTTCGTGCTTTTTATTATTATTATAGAATATATTTACAAAATGAAACATTTTACACGACCATCTTATTCCTCAAACTTCTCTTTTTTCCCTGTATTATGATTATGTATATTCCAGAAAGCAGCTTATCCTTATTTTTACATTAAATTCAAGTTTTATTGATTAAATCTTAAATAAATGTCTGAATTAATAACAACACAAGGTCTATTGGCAACCATCCTTGTAATTTTAAGCTTAGATAAAGAGAGGTAATCAAATCCTGGTTTAGAAACTTTCTCTTCAAACATCCACACCACGCCATCAAAGGAAGTTTAGACCTAGACAGAAACAATAACAATATGTCTACAACACGGAGCATATTTTATTGGACCACCCATGATTGGATGGAAACAACATCGCCATCAAATCCGCGACCGTGACGACCAGGATACTTCGTCAACTACACTAAGCCATATCGAAAATCCAATACCAATAAGAAGTGACCAGAATTCATTGAAACACACCAAAATGATAGACAGCAACTAATGATAAGTTACTTAATTTCTAATATAATTATATATATATAATATATATATATATATATATATATGAATATTTAGTCCAAATTTTCTATTGATTTATTCTGCTTAGTGAAATATCAGGTATAATTTTGAATTTATTGTTACTTCCCTGAAAATCTTTATTTGACTATGGAAATTAGAAGGAAATGAAATTCATTTGACAAATTTTAGTAAAAAAAAATAGTCATGTTTCATGATAATTATATAAATTCTATTAATATATTTCTGTTAACTCTCTATTTAGAAGTGAAAAATGTAAGATTTTGCTTTTGAAACATGAAAAAATTAAAAAAAAAATTAGGATATACATGTTATCTATCATTTGACTATCTATTCTTATTTAATCTTAGGTAAAGATTTCTTTCTATTCTTTTTCCATTGAACCTACAGCCGTTTCCTAAATTTAATTTCGCAATGTTTTAAAAGATGAAAGGAACTGTGGTTTCTACTTTAATGCATTAAAAAGGTTTTTTCTTTAGAAAACAGAAGAGATTGTTTATATGAATCGCACTATTTCTTGGTGAAGAAGTGGCTTCATTAACTTGGAGATAATGTCGCGAACACGTGACTGGTGTTTTTTTTTTCCGTCATGCTGTAAATCCGAGTACTGATGCTACTAAGGTACCTTCTAGAGGCTGATGCACATTAAAACTTTTGAGGTTCCAATATTCTCAGTGGTGTGGTGTGAAAGTTTGGAGATGAAGGTACATCGCAAGTGTCATCCTTATCACATGAATATGGCTCAAAACTATCCAGTCCATTTCCAATAGTCCATTTATTGCTTCGTAGTGCCTTGATTAAAAACAATCAATCAATCAAAAGTACAATTGAAGAAATCAGCCGCTTAGCTGTGCTGTTACAAGTCAAATCGGGCTCGACCCAAAGTCCTCATGATGGTTTGGTGAGGATGCTTGGAAACTGTTCAGGTGCAGTTCTTGTCATTAGTTATCAGTACAAAATTATAAGGTTAATCATCAACAGCTCTAGTGCAGCTTTTAAATAATATATTAATTGATAATCAGTCAATCCAATTAATGATATGCGATCGTGATATCCAAATGTTCATGGTCGCGGATTCGAGGCTGGTGGGTTTTCATCAAGTCTTGGGATCGAGCCTTTATGCCAAGAAACACGTAACATGTAACCGGGTCAGATGCACGTTTAATCTGCCAAAGTTCGAAGTCCTCTAGTTGTTGTGTTATGGAAGATCAGAGAGGAAGGTCTCCGTGCTAGTGTCGTCCTCTTTACTTGACCAAGATTCAAAATTATGAGGTCCTTCTCCCAAACCCTTTGTGTTGCTTCTAGTGTAAGCATTAAAATATATCATTAATCAATCATTTAAGTATATATTGCTTATCTACTATTATTGGTAAGCGTAAATTTAAATTGTGGTAGAACAAAATTAAAGTTAGGAAAATTTTTCATCTTAACGATTATTTCTTGAATCCTTACATTATAATTGTAAAGCTATTATTTATTACGCTTACTTAAAAAATATTTTATTTATTTTTTTGTTAATCCCTGTTAGTGAGTATTAGACTGATTTATTTTTCTATAAAAACAGTTTTATTTAATTAGCTTTATAAATCAATTTACCATCTCTCTCTCTCATATAGTGGATAGTAAAGTTATTCAAATTTTATCTAATTATATTATGTTCCACATTCTTGTTTCTTTTTAAATCATATTAAATTCTTACTTTTCACAAATAATGACAATTATTAAGAAATAAAAGAATAATATTAAAAAGGATTTTGCTATAATTTTCAAGTTATTATAATAAATACTAAGCTTACATCAAACGATAAAATATTATTATAGCAGACAATAGCAGTCTGCTTATATATTAAAATTACAGCAAACAATTAAGTTATTACATTAAATATACTTTACGCTATACGTGTAATTATCGTTGTCTTAAAGTGGAAAAAAATAATCTCTCTTCCCCAATTAATCAACTCTCAACACTTTTATTGTACTTTTTCCTGAAAGTCTGAATATTTAACTTAAATGAAATTGAACATTTTTGGTTATTGATCTGTCTTGTGTCAATATCTAATTTCATCAAACTCGAGAACAACTTTAGCTAGTCAAATTTAGAGCCCAGACCTCTTTACATAAATATTCATGTAAAAATTAATACTTTTAAAGAACCTGATTCGTGATTTTAAGGGTTTAAGCTACGTATACTCATTTCATCATTAATATTCATTTTTATTGATATATAACTTTAGAAAATATTTCTTCCATTAGAATTTGCATAATAACGATTCTAAAATATTCGTAACTATCTTGTACTTATTAATTTAACTCTGATATTCCAAACATTTTAAATTGATAATGTAAGTATTAAATTGAACTCCTTTTACTCTATTATGTTGCAAAGACTTCACAAAAGTAATTTAATTATTAAAAAGACTAACTTAACTATTATTTCAGAAAATTCTAATCTGGCTTAAGAAACATCTGTGAGGTTATTAGAATTTTCACAAGAATTCTTGCACAAAGATTAAATTACACTGTCTGAAATATTTTACTTTCTTATTTAATAATATCTTGTTTAACGATTAAGAGTTAACACTTAATTACTATAAAACCAATTGATATTACTAAAAATTTTATCTTCTCAAATATATATCTATTTATAATAAAAATAAAAGTTAAAAGTACATAAAACTCATCTCATTATTCAATATTTTGCAAGAAACGTAATTAAGTAGTCTCATTTTCCCTTTATTTCAATGTCAAAATATATATGGAATTATATACACTCTGAATCACTTATATTCTGCTAATTAGTTGATTATTGAAGGAAGTCTATTTAAATTTATTGTTACTAGTTATTTCCTTTAAGATATAATAAGTTTAAAAAAAAAACAATATTTAGAGTTTATATCTATGAAAATAACTAAATGTCTGGCATAAAATCTGGCTAAATTCTAGAACTTTATTTCGTAATTACTTTACTCGGAAATAGCGTACTAAACTTATGATTTTTAAAAAGCAACAAAAGAAGCATAGAAACATATGACTTTATTTAAAAGTTTGATTTCAATGAGTAAATTAGAACTAATATACCTTTGCAGGAAGTCCTTTTTGGTAAATATATGGGCTTTATAGGTATTAAAATTCTTGAAAAATGAAAATTGGTGAAACAATAGAATTCAAAGGAGTATGTATGAAAGAATGTGTCGTGCGCTGATGAATTTACTGAATTATTAAATAATTTATTATAAGGAAGCAAGAAAAAAGCATAATTTTTTTAAATCATGTTAATCTTTTGTAAATTACTAAAACACTCCTAAGTAAAAGATATAAATTTACTCTAACTTACGAAAGTTGGTGAAACTAAATGTAAAAGCAAAGTGATAAAGAATAATACGATTCTCTAAACGTATGTTTATTTTCTATTCTTGAGTACATATTATTTGAAAGTATTCTCTTCCTAAACTTCATTATCCATTATCATTCCTCAGTGTTTCGAAATAACATTATGAATTTAACTTTTATTAGAATTAGGAAGTGTCCAGAAGTTAAACACTTTTCATAAAGTTTGTAACATCTATCGAGGCTCCAGATATTACCAATGAAGAGATGTGGAAATTTGGAGAAAATATATCATCTCAAATGTTCACTTCATTACTTTACCTACGTTCAATGTTACGAATTCAGTCCCCATTAGCCTCCATTTTATTTCTAATGAATCTTCAATAAACAATCAAGAAAACATTAAATTTTAATTTTGAGGAAACCCATTTCCTTTTTTGTTATCACATTGTTTTATGAGCACATATTTAGAAATTAAATAAGCAGTATTGAGCAATTTCTTAAAAATTGATTCTTTTCATCAAAAATAAAGATAAATGAGTCTGAATGATAATGTTCTGAAGCAAGATATGTTTAATCATATTGCGATTTACTTCAATTCTTAAGAGGTCTCAAAATTTTACTGTTAATTTAAACACAATGTATCTGAAAAATGTAAACATTTTAAAATATTTAAAAATGATGAATAAATAAAAAATTTTAATTCTGTTTTTGGTAAATCATCCTCATTCTGGACGATTTTCATCTAATGCTTAACAGAAGTAGTTACTCTTTAGAAAAATAGATGGCGCTTTACTGTTAAAATAACTTTTGATGAAAAACTATTTATGCATATTTAGAAGAAATATATAAAAAGTATAATAAAAAAATCATAATTTATTCATCAGAAAGGAATTCTATTTTTTAAAAGTGTTTCTATACAGTTCAGCTCAATACATAACAAATCAGAATTAAATGAGGAAATTTCCATTCTAAAAATCGTTTTTAACTATCTATTGCAAGCTAAAATTTTGCAGGGTCACAGCAACATGGATGCTGTATCTGAGAAGTTATGGTCACGAAATTAATCGAATCATGTTGCCTCACTGAAATTCATTCGTGCTGCTTCATGACACATTAAATCAATTGAGGTTCAATTTTCTCTCATTCAGATGGTGTGGAAATTAAGAGAGTGGGAAACCAGTTCAAGTGTCGTTATCATCACTTGACGGTTGTTCAATAAAACGATGTCCATTGACAATGACCCTCATTTTGCTTCTGTGCTACGCTAATTTATAATTCAATCAAAAGTCTCACAGACAAAAATCAATTGAGGTCAAGTGTTTTGAGGAAGAGATTATTCATTCTCTGAGTTGCAAACTTTTGATCTACCATCGTTAAAATATTTTACTGGATCGAAAGATATAGAAAGGTTATCTTGCTTGAAAATTGCTTTGTGAACAATGGTATGTTTCAATAAAATTGATATTGTTACGAACATGAGAAGACGCTTCCCTTTAAAGGTTATCTTATAAAGGAAAAGATGAATTACAGAGCTTTCATCAATAAGCCAAGGAAAGCTTAATCAATGACTCTTTAACCTTGGCAACGAATACATGTCTATTTTGGCGACTTCGGTCACAAATGGAAGTGTTCCCAAAACTTCTGGAACATAGGCGAACTATCGAATTGGAAGACCGTTACAGACTATGCTTGAATTTTTAGTGTGATGTTATACTAGCCGGAATAGGTTTTAATATCCCAAGAGCCTAATGTAAAGGGGTTCGGTCGATCTGCGCTTTTTGGAGATCGATTGAAAATCTTCGGAAAGAGGAATACGACCTGCCAGTAGTGTGGAGGGTGAATTTAAGGAGTATTAGAGTGAATCTACCGGGAGATAAAGGAGCCGACCGTGAAAGTGCAGACCACTATTGCGGATGTTTATCCAAGGTAAGAACTAGGAAGCTAGTGATTTGAAAGTTGTTGATACAATTGCGACTGTCATTATAAGTGCTGTTTGTTTCTGTATTTTCGTACAAGTTCTGTATTTTTGTTTGTGCTGTTGCTTTCTAATCTCTGAAACATGTATGTCATATCGAATATTTGAGAATAAAGTGGCATTAGTCGCTATCATCCATTATGGAATTATTCTCCCTCGACTATACCCAGATTTCTTATAACAATATTATTTTCAATAATAGCATTTGAAAATAGTTTGTTTCAAATCTGGTTTTGTTAACAGTTTTTCAAAAATATCTGAGCTAACAGTTATTGATGCTGTGAAGTTACATTCGGTAATGTAGAGATTTCTCAGTATCATCGTAATGATTTGTCAATGCATAGACACAAAAACTTACTTTCTCGTGCTTTCATTTCGCTACTGAAGGAAGAAAATATAAGTTCTTACCTGGGCTCGCGGCTTCTTACCACAGAGTGCCACGCTGTTCCCAGGCAGTTTGAGATATTAAGCTTAATTCGTAAAATAAATTCCTCTAAAATCAGGTATTCATTTAAAAATATTGATTTTATATACATTATTTAAAATGCAATAAACTTAATATATAAGAAAGAGAAAAATAATGAGAATCATACGTTTGATACAAAACATTACATAAAATCATATTTTTTAAGAAAATACAATATATACTTCATTTCATACATAAAATTCATGGTGTTATGATATACAATTACATAGAATATTAAAATAAAAAAAAAATCAATCTTATTTTGTTGTGGGGTATTTTACAAAAAATTCTTCAATGTATATTCCAACGCCCCGCCTTACACTCAAACGAGTATTTTCTGCTTTTTTAAATATAATATCATTAATGTTGTTCATGGATCATCATCTAAATCACTAAAAAGCGCAGATGTATCAGGATTTTCACTTGTATCACAGTCAGGTTCATTCATTAATTCGCGAGTCTCAATTATCTACTAAATACTTTCTTTGTGCCATGATTGTCTCTATAAGAAAAAAAAAAGATTAAGAGAAACAAATTGCCTAAGACCATCTACACATAAAGATTCTACCACTTTAAGACATCCATAAGTTTCCTTTCACGTTTCTAACAAGCAAGAAAGAAATAAAAGCTAACCAAAAGCAAACAAGCCGATTAAATCATGTCACCACATTTAAACAGCTACACCACAACAAATGTTTTTTTGATTTCATAAGCAATTTCAACCCTCCTGACAGCCAGAAGTGAAATCCAACCCCAAAACATCAAAAGGCAACATTCGAAATAGCCTATTTGTATATATTTCACGGTATTGTAATTTCATCTGGTAACACTTAAAATTCAAATAAAGCTTTCTCATAGAGCGCTTATATATTGATACATTGGTCAGCAACAGACACTCTCGGAGCGTATCGCATGTGATACGATGTGCACAGGGGAGTAAATGCGAGCGTATCGCATGTGATACGATGTGCACAGGGGAGTGAACGCGAGTGTATCGCATGTGATACCCTAGGAGTGAACAGGTTAAGTGTTGAAATTTATTTTTCCCGAAAAAGCTATACAGCCACTTTAAATCTCATGCTACTTTCGTGAAAATCCATTTTATAAATTCCTCCTCTGTTACTTAATCACTTGCGAAGATATGATGAAGCTGTGCAATTTAAAAAGATATACAGTAAACGTTAAGTGAAGAATTTCGAGTACAGATATGTTTAGATAATTTATTGTAACAATTGTGATATATTATTTACTCGTCTTTTGATGTTTTTCTTTAAGTTTGCATTTGAAAATGCTTCATAGAGCTTCGTTCATGTTAGAATTCTCATAAAACTAGACGCTTCACTTCTAAAATGTTTTATTCATATTTGCAATTCTTTAAAATCTGTACTAATAAGGAAAGTTAGTGTGGGAGAATATGTAGCTGTAAAATTTCAAAAAAGCTGGTAACGTGGTACACAGAATCTATGTGTACGCGAGTGCGGATCGAAGCCGTTAATATGAAATTTATTTCAGGGTTTTTGAAATTTAATTTTAAATGCTTACATGGTGATGGTGTCGCCTAAGAGATTTTAAAATTTATTTTTAAATATTTTATACTTTATGCGATGATATAACTTTAGAGTTCTTAAAATTTAACTTCAAATTGGATTTTGTCTTCACTGCTTATGCTTTCTTGATAAGAAAGAATTTGTGAGTGTTTGTACGATATAACCCTAAAATTTCTCATTCCTTTGAAGCATTAAATTTGATAGAAATTGTCCTCTAGTATTCGCAATGAGCGCATGAAGGCTGTTGTTTTGAAATTTGCTCTAGATTCTATTAAAATTTAAATTTTAATGCTATATACATTATGCGATGACGACACAGTCTGATTTACGCACAGTCTGACTTCACAGTCATTGTTTTCAACAACAGCTTTTACTGTATCTTAGAATCTACGTCAACGTAAATCTTAAAATAGTGAATTTAATTTTTTTTCCCTATTTTGGGTTGCCTGTTGAATGATATATAATGTTTATTTTTCCTATTTTGGGCTACAATTTATGAATTAATGTATATTTTCACAAGTCTAAATTTAAAATACGGGGAGAGCATTCTAAATTAGTGAACAGTATCGTTTTTAACATTGTCAGACACATATTTGTTAATGAGGTATATTTAACTATACTTTCTCTTCCAGTTATAGGCTTCAGTTTTTTCAAAAATTTTACGATTCTTAGGTTGACAATATTTTATATATTTTTCTTTTTTTGGTAATTTTCTTTTTATTTTGACTTTAATTAATGCAAATTTATAGGATTCCTGATATCATGTTATAATGAATTGTATAAGTCTTAATACTTATTTGTTGTGTGTGTGATTCCTGTCTGATATACATTTAAAAGTTTTGTGGAAATTGTTTCCCCTTCCCGATATACAATTATTACTGAAATATATATAATCATTTCAAATATTTTACAAATATTTTTTTTCTCTTTCAGTCTACACTGCCAGCTTTTTATAAACTTGGTATACGTGTAAAGTTTGGCTAGAATTTGTGTTCCTAAACTTTCCAAAGCAGTAGCAGAACTGTTTTTTTTGTGGTATACACAGAGTGGTATACATAAATTTTATGGAGTGAAAAAACAGTTTTTATAAATACATATTTTATTCAGTACACAACTTTTCATCGAACATGTATTGCTTGAAATAGTTGTCTTCCTATGTATAAATTACAATTTAAGTTCCTGAACGTAAACTGTAATAACTATATTTTAACCGGCTCTTTATAAGTTATTATTTTCCTGTTATATCTTATACTCATTTAATTTTCATACATTTATTTGTTTCACACGAACTGGTTTTAAATGTATATTTCTAATGTATTTAATATTAGTAAAATATTAATTTAAATTTTCACAGATCATTTTCAAGAACTCTTCTGTCTGATCTGTAGAAGAGGAAACGTTATCGATGCTCTTGGTTAATTTTAATGTAAGAATATTGATTATACGTTGACTTATAGTTATTTATGTGTGATATTTTTCTTGCAAGCGTGCATCAAGCATTTCAGTAACGATGTACATATTTTGTCTCTAAATGTTCCATTTTGTTTCCATTGAGTATGAGTTTATTTATTTGACATCTCAATGATTTTGCTTAATCATACTCCCTTTGGAGGCAAATTTTCATTTCACTGAAAATTTATTAAAATTTTACTGAAAATAATTTAAACTTTTCAAAATGTCATTTTCTCTGTGTCCATATTATACCTTGTTATGGAACCTTATTAAATATACTATAAAGTTACTAGCTGAAAGTTTTGGTTTCAATATGCCATGCATAGATTAACGGACCTTATCAAATATCTTATTATAGAACCTCATTAAATATACTTCATGGTTATGCCTTATGGTTAAGCCTTGTTAAGATATCCTATTAAATATACTTTATGGTTACTAGATGAAATAAGATTTTTTATTCAACTAACTATGCGAAGAAGAACTTATTGTGTCTGTATTAAAACGATTTGGTGCTTAATGTAGGCTATATTATATTCTGTATTTAAATCCTTATATTTAGTTTTTAAAAATTACTGTATATTTTATTTTAATAGTTCTGTTTATTGTTTTAACATTCTATTTCATTTGAATGATAATAGCATTCTAGAAATTTTATCTTTTTAGTCATTGCTTAATGTATTAAAATTCCGTTTGTGGTTTTCTCTAAATATAAGCAGTTTTATTCTCAAAAATGGCTTAACAATTTTATTTTATTTCTAGAAAAAACTAAAAGAATAGCCGTTTTATTTATAAATGTTCATAGTTTCACTATTAAAAACTTAAGTTGTATATTTCTGGCTGATCTTCTCCAATTAGTACTTCACTAAAGTAATCATGAAAAATTTAAACTCAAGACTCTGTATTCGGTTTGTAAAAAATAAATCCAAAAAATACAAATAAGAATATTTAATATTCCAAATGTAAAAAAAATAAATAATTTTAAATCATATGTTACAAAATTCTTTACATTTAGATCCTTCAAAACTGTTTTGGTATACCTATCATATGTAATTGTTAGAAGTATTTCTTGTTTAAATTTGTTAGACTACATCGAGAAATCCTTGCTTAACCCTTTGATAAATTCTTGTTATTTGTGTCATAATTGACACTTTTTGAAATTTATATATCTTTTGCTCGAAATGGAGAGACATTTCAACATTATCATTCAAGAAGTTCTTTATACAGTTTATTCATATTTTTTAACAGTTTATTATTATAATTATTCACTAGTTATAATGAACTGAATCATTAATGTATCATTAAGCTATCAAAAATTTAGGAAAATACTGCTTTCCAGTTAAAAATGTAATAAAATTTTGTACCATAATGTTAATTATTGTTTATATTCTATTGTGCTATTTTTCTTTCTTTTGAGGTCATTTCTCATTCCAATTTAAATAGTACAAGTATTTTATGTGTTTGTTTTGATTCCTAAGATAAATTGTTTGGAAATTTCATTTAGATCTTTTTTTACCTTAGTTATGTTATAATTTTTTTTTCTTTTTATCTTTTTTATCTAATGTATTACTCATTGATCACTTATTTATGAAAGTTGTTTTATAAACTTCTTGCATCGCAATGATTGTATTGCTACATGATCAAGTAAAGGGTTTTTTTAAAAATTACTTTTTATAAATCATAGTACCGATCTTGGAAATTTAGAGAAACTTCTTTGATCGACTTTCTCCAATTAATTAAAATAAATTAAATATTACAAAAATGACCTGGAAATTAAGATTTGACTCATTAAGAGAGTTAATTTACAAAATTTTAAATTAAAATAGGTTTCACTTCAAAATTCAAGGAACTCGGAATTTTAAGACAAAATTACAGTGATATTACTTTTAGTAGTTCTTCATTCAACTCCTTAGTGCAAGCTTCTAATTTGCATATTGCAGACATATATTAATTAGATATCTTTGGTTAAATATTATTATACATTAAAAATATTGTTTGCTGGCTTGCTGAGTTGTTAAGTGTATACATTCATCCATTTTTTATACGGATGAATTGAAAAATGCAACAAACAAGCTTGAAGCAAATAATTTTTTGATAAGAGTCAACTCTTATATTTTATTTTGAATAATTCTAATTGAGCAGCAAATTAGCCCTAAGAAATGAATGATTTAGCTAAGAAATTACAAGTTAAAAAAAAAACTAAATAAGAGCAAAACATATAAGCAATTAATTAAAGAATAATTCTGAATCCTTCCTGTTGAGAAAAAAAAATGAAGTCTTAAAAATAGATAGTTTATGAGTTAACAATGACTAAATTTTTAAGGTGTTATATTTTAAACAATAAATTTAAACCCAGTAAGAGATGAAATTCTGGCAACACCTTAAATGAATCACTCTAAGATGTAGAAAAATATTTAAATTTCTGTAAAGCTTTATATTGTATTTCATAATTATACATAGTATCTTTGAAAAATATCCGTGATTGTTATTTCATAAAAATTCTACGTTTAATAAATTACATGCTTGGCTTTCATCGGGTTTTAATTTATATATTTGATTTTGCTATTTTTTTCAGGGAAAGGGGAAGACCGGAAAGTAATGTAATTTTTCTACCTTAAAAAATTTATTTTTTACCAAGTTGTTATTTTTAACCAATGGTGTAATCATCCTCATTATCAACAACCTTTTGCCATTTAGCGAGCAAATTTCAATGCCGGATCGATACAAATCAATTGGGTTTGATCAAAATACCTGGAGATGGTATTTTGGACGTTTTTCGAATTTTCATATTTTTAGCAACTTAGAAATCGTTGTAGTGATTGGAATAAATAAAATTCCGATGGCGCAATATCGAGCTAGTATGGTGGGCGAGGCAATACCTTCTATCCCAATTCATTACTTTTTTCCAGGGTTTGTCTTGAGTAATGAGGTCTTGCATTATCGTGTTGCAGAATAACATATTTTCTGTTGTTATTCGATCACTGGGCAATTTTCAAATAAAAATTGATTTACTCGATCCAATTGTTCACACTGAAGATCAGCATTAAATGTTTATCCAAGTTTCAGCACTTTAAAATGAATAACCCCGGAAATACTCCACCAAACACAGAAAAGCGCCTTAGCAGTATTTGTTGGCGATTCATTTGGAGAAAGCTACTATATTTTGCGTTTTGGATTTTCATAGTGAACTCATCTACAGTGATCAGGCCATTAAAAATCTCTTCTGCATTGCGCCTCTGAAGCAATAAGTTGCATGAAGTAGATCAGTAAGCTTTGTTTTCTTCGGATAGATTATGTGATACCTAAACACTTGTTCTTCTTACTTTACCAATCTGCTGCAAATATTCTTGGATGGTCGACCAAAGTTGGGTAAGAGTGCTTGACTGTTCCTCATTGTCTGACGCGGATTTGCTTCTACTTCCTGCCCTTAATATGTCATTGTCTAATGTTGGTGGGTTTATTGGTATGCACAAGTCAGACTGACTGAAATTATCGGATTTGAACTTAGAAAACCTCGTTTGGTATTTATGAACGTCTATTGCGTTTGGTTTAATATCGTAAATGTTTTTGGTAGCAACCATTGTGTTACTATCCTTGTGAAACTCGAAAAAACTTTTAATGTCAAATATGTACCTCTTCTGGTATTTAGCAGGCCATTTCATCTAAAATTGCAAAAAAATGTTTTAAGATTTAATTATTTACACATAAAAAAAAATAACTCCAACCTTAAAATGTCTTTGGTACGACTTTGAAGTACACAATGAGCTGATAATTCCAATATCGACATGAGTAACCAATATCGACGTGAACAAAAACTATATTATTTTTTGATCCCCTTAATATCTATTAAATTATGCTTTTCTAGATGTTTAATTTACAGTTTTCACAGAATTATTCAAAATATTTCTTAAGAGTTAGTCTTAATTAAAAGAAATTTAATGCTTCAATCTGGATTATTATTTTTTAATTCATCTGTGCTTAGAACGGGATAGTGTATAAGCACATACGCATATATATATATATATATATATATATATATATATATATAATATGTAT
>BMAW01053571.1:190574-201542 GCA_019974015.1 Nephila pilipes | reverse complement strand
ATATATATATATATATATATATATATATATATATATATATATAATATGCATATCAAAATGTTCAAGGATTGACTGCTCACAGACGCTACAAAATTCCAGAAGATATACTTAAATTTCATTTAAAGCTTGTATACTTTTCGCACAATTAAGTACAATACCTTAAACGAGAGTACATGTCCATAAACCACTTGTGGAATGCCTCGATATCATCAATATTATGTTCTGATGTTATCGACACACCAGTCTTCTTTATGGAAATTTGAGTTTTTTTCCATCTTTAACCATCTAAACCTACTAAAATACTAAGGCAGTAAAATAATGATATTTATGACACTTCTTCCCTTAAAAAGAAAATTATCCATCAGTTTCATAACAATATTTTCACCGTGTTGTAAGCTTCATCCTATCTCTTCATCCATTTCTAGACACATAAAACCAGAAAAAAAAAGAAATATTTGTTCTCAAAATACTCAGCCAACTGAAAATGTCTTCATAATTATCAAAATAATTTGTTATGTATTGCAGTAATTTGTAATGTGTTTTATGCATAAATGTGTTTTGTTAGTTGTTATAACTTCACTTCCCCCTAAATCACAAATGAGAAAGTTTTGTAAAGGTAGAGCATAACTCGAAAGAAAATGAAAATGTGATCTTATTGAGCCAGGTTGAAACAGTCGATTTACTGTCAAACTTCAGGAACCACCAAATTTCTTTTTAATTTCTTGAGTTTTTGCAATACCATTTCACAAGAAATTTAAAAAATTACTTTTTGAGATGTAATTTCAGTTTTATGAAGAACTTAACATATTATACATATTACTGTAGTGCAAGAAAACAAATGATTCCTTGGAAAAGGCGTGTGAATCCAATTTTAATTGAAGATACACTTCTTCAATTGTACATATTTGAATATGCTTCAAAATAAATACCGGAAACAGCTTCTTTTCTCCCAATAGTTTTGTTAGCACACGGAAACGAACCAATATATATTTTTCAGAACATTTCAGTACAATTTTTCTAGGCCTAATAAAATTATTATCGAGAATTTTCTTTGAGTTCCATGAAGAGTATGATGATTGATTGAAGTAAACAATTTGCTATTTGTGCTTGTAACTCAATAATATTTTAATGTATTTTTCCTCTTTTAAAGCGTCATTCTTTTTTCAGGAATTTCATTTTCAATAGGAGTTAAATCCAAATCACTTTCTTTCTCATTATCACTATGTTTTCATCTTGAAAATAAAAAAAAATGTTTTAAACACCTATCAACATTTATTCTTTTGAAATAAACTTTGAAAAACATAACTGTCAGATTCGTGCATTTGTGAATGCTTGAAACAATGTTATAAACTCACATGTAATTATTCAATTAATCAATGAGATAATTTAAGTACGTTTTGTATGTTTCGTGTTTTTATGTGTTTCTAAAGCATAATATGTTTCATTGGTCTTTTTTTTTAAAAATTTGAGACTAAAATAAAACACTGTGAGAAATGGATAATAATCAATGCTTAAAAATATTTTTTGACATTTCTAATCAGTTAGATATTATTTCATACAATTGACATTTAAATATTCTTAATACATTAAGGAAAGCTTAGTATTTCACAGTTACCTCAAACTATATTTTCAGAGGAAAATCCAAGTTTGAGTCCATAAACAAACTTAAATATCATAAAGCAATTTTTAAAGTTTCTTATTTCTCACACTTGCTACTGAAAAGGACTCAATAATTCGTTAGTTTTCATACATTTCGCTCCAGGTTTGAATTATCTGCTCGTGAAAGAATGAAATTAAAAATAATTAAATACATTACATGTCTTTGTATCTAATAGTTATTAAAACATGATAATACTGGTAGCTTTTGCACATCAATTTCCTAACTACACTCCTAAT
This sequence comes from Nephila pilipes, assembly GCA_019974015.1. Taxonomy (NCBI): domain Eukaryota; kingdom Metazoa; phylum Arthropoda; class Arachnida; order Araneae; family Nephilidae; genus Nephila; species Nephila pilipes. The sequence continues at coordinate 199,646 of BMAW01053571.1, read as the reverse complement.
TTTAATAATAATTAAAGCAGGAAGATGTACTCGTATTCCGATTCATTGAAGTTTATAGAATAGATTTATAAAATCCATTTCATCATTCCATTGAGTTTCATGCTCGGTTTGCTTCGTAGAAATCAGAACCAGTCAAGGAATAGCGCCCTTTTCTACGTAACAAACTATCAAGGAAGATCCGTGATCAATACCTTCTGGCAATAATGGTCGCTAAACTATAATTGCTTAGTTCAACTATCCGTACAACTAGTTACCATCACAATGATGGCGTCCAAATTGTTTTCCCATACCTCCGAATAAAACTCCATAAGCAATTACAGCAATAGTGTACATAATAGTACCCGTTGAAGTAGTAAATGATCATATTACTAAGAAAGTCTCAGATTTATTTATAAGAAATAATGTTTGAAACAGGATATTGTTTCATTACGAATTGCAATAGCTATATGAGAAGTATTGGATTGGTTTGGTAACTTTGAATAAAAATATCTACATAAATCCCGAAATTTAATTTTAATTATTTAAATAAGTAAATTTTAGGGGACTAAATATGTAAATCAGAACAATAAAATACTTCTGGTATTTAAGAAAATAAATATCATTATTAAACTGTATTGTTATAAAACATTTATTTATTATTTGTACTATATTACGTTGTCTGATATACTTGTCTTGATTTACATTAAATCCTATTGTAATTCTTCTTCAATTTAAAAGAAATATTTTTCAAAACAAATATTTTCGTTTTTTTCTTTTGGCGTAAAATGTAGCAGCAAAATGAAGTATATGACAAACAACGTAGAGATAAGCTTATTGAAGTATATAACGAACAACGTAGAGATAAGCGTAATGAAGTAAAGTCATTTTTTTTTAATTTGATATAGTTATTTGAGAAATAAAGTACATGGGTGTTTGCACTATGTAGAATTTATTGAAGTAACCCTACAATATAGCATTTATTTCTTCACTCAGTCATTTATACATCTGTATGAGAAAGGAAATATATTTATATTACACTTCAGAAGAATTCATTCTTATCAAACCACCAAAGCGAAACTAAGAAGATAAATGTAAGACCATTTTAGAATAGAAAACTGTTTGTAAATGTTACAAACCGGCATTTAAACTCTGAATTCTCTTAGTCTATGAGAATTGATTTACTGGCTGATCTTATAAATGTAAGTTGTTTGATAAACCTGAAAGGAACCAAGGGATGCGAAGTAAATGTGTTAATCAGGCAGATGCATTCCCGTCTAGTGATCAGAAATTCAGGAAAGTGGCATTAATATAGGCATCATCCAAACAATTTGTCTCAAACTTTTCTAAAATGTAGGCTATAATATTAACCCGGGAGAACGCGCGTTGGGTCAAACAGGCCCGGGCACGTATATAATTGAATGTGAAACCTTTCCCTTTCAGTAAAAATGATTGAGTGTATCAGTAGCTACTATTTAAGTCACCCTCTTTCAATTCGGATGATGATCAAATTCCTCGAATCTGTTTTTAGATTAAAAATAGGCTTTTCGGGCCTGTTAGACCCAACGCACGCTCTCGCATTTAGGTTTTCTTTCGAATAATGCTTGAGTGTGAATTTAAAAATGAATCGTTATCTAAGTTATGAAGATGAAATGAAACAGCCAGAAACTTTTTTTGGTGGTTGTATTCACTGATGAAAATCAATGAATGAAGATGATGATGAAGAATATATCAATGAAGAACAATTTAGTGCTCATGAAACTTCATCAGAGGAAAACTTGATTCCGATGATGCAGCAGATACACCCAAATATGATGAATATTATTCTGGAAAAGATGGCATTTCAAAATGGAATAAAAATAAACCAAGACAAATTTTAAGAACTTTCTTGCATAATACTATAACTGAATTACCTGGAAATGTCGGTAAGGCTAGGAATGTATCATCTCCAGTAGATGCTTGGCCATTACTATTCGATAATACCATAATGGACAGCATAGTGGATTGCATAAATATCTACATAGAAAAGATTGTGGAAAGCTTTCAGTGAGAACGTGATGCTAAAAGAAATTATTTAATTTAAGTAAAAGCTTTCATCAGTTTCTTTATCTGTGTGGAGTACATAAATCATCGCATGTGAATGTGAGCGATATCTGGGCCACTGATGCCACAATATTTGAAATATTTCATCTGACTATGAGTTATAATTTTTTTTTTATTCCTGTTACGTTCTCTAAGATTCAATGATGTTAGAGATCGTTTGAAAAGGAAAGAACTGGATAAACTTGCGCAGGTTAGATCCGTGTTTGAATTATTTGTAAATAACTGTAAGAAGCTATATAGTTTTGGTGAATACGTCACAACCGATGAAAAGTTAAAACCTTTTAGATGTATATGCCTTTTCTTGCAATATATACCGAATAAACCGGCAAAATACGGCATTAAAATGTTTGGTCTTGTAGATTCGAGGACTTTTTATGCGCGACATTTAGAAATATACGCAGGATTGCAACATGTAGGTCCCTATAAATTAGAAAACGGTGTGGACAAAAGTGTTATGAGATTTTAAATATTAAATTTAAATTTAAGTTTATTAACATGGTATTGTCAGATGTGTAAATGTATTTTATGTATCAAAATGTTAATGTATTAAATTAAAAATTTAATTACCTTTTAGAATTATTAAAGTACCTAATGGTTAGCATCGCTTAGAGCGGAGGTTGGATAGGCTGCCGGTATGCAGATGTCTGGCCGAAGTAAACCCGGAAACATGTTGTCCGGTTGCCTTACACATCTGCAGAGCAATACTGTCCGATGTCTGTGTATGGACGTTTTTCCTGCAAAACGATATACCAATCATCATTGACCCTCGTTTTAATTGGATAATCACCATTCTTTCTTACAGCTGTACTTGTCATTTGGATGGCTTTCCAAGCTCTTGAAACTACATTTTCGGCAATCCAAACTCGTGTGTAACACTCATCAAAATACGCCATTTTTCAAACTTGTCGATCGTTCTACTACATGTAAAAGCAGCCTGATGGTTTCTAATAGATAGAATGAAAAAACAACTTCACTTTAATTCACAAGTAATGTCTGGAAATGCTTCCTTCCTTTTTTTTATGTTGCTTGGCACTGAGTGTGCGCATTCTACATGTTGTCATACCATAACGTCCCCTTTGACATCATACTACTAATATTCATACATAAATCATCTTTTTATTGAGCTGTGTTTTCTTACTGTACTGGGAGTAAAAAGAGCTCTTTTAAACTACTCCATGGTTGTATGTTGAAAAATACATTTGTTGTTTCAGTTTTGCACGCTATGTAGCATTAAAACTGTGTTATTTAGGGAACTTTTGATTTATTAAATGAAAGTTGAATGAAAAACTTACAAGACTTTTACCTAATAGATATTTATGTATCTTATAGGAAGGAGTTATATAAAAGAGAGTAAAATATTTTAAAGTGATCAGCTAGATAACGATTTAATTACTTAATAATGAAATAATAATTTTACAGGACTGTCTCTAGATATTGATGCTTTCATTTAAAGTCAAATAAATCAATAAAAAATTGTCGATTAAATCAGTCAAAAATCGTTTTAAAATCATTATTTATATTTCTTGTGTCTGACTTATTTTAGATTTAGTAAGTTTAAAATATAATTTAGGTGAAAAGTAAAATTTAAAGTAATATTTTTTTTTTATAAACAGTGTAACTATTATAGCAAATGAAATTACAAATTGAAATATTTTAATATCAAATAATTTTATCTTCCCTGTCCGGTAGCCTAATGGTCATGATCGTTGATTCGGGAAAGGTGTTGTTTTTGTTGTTTTCGTCAAGGGTCGTGTTCGAGGCTTGAAGTGGTACTAATAAAGACCAAACGATAACGGGGATGATGCATATTAAATTTCAAAATTAAGTCAATTGCTAATAGCTCACCTGTTGCTTCTCAGTACGAAATTAATAAACACCCGCAGACAAAATGCTCAATTAATGTTTAGGATTGATTTATACTATATGACGGTTATATTTCAATCTATTTAAATTTTGATACAATAAATTTTTCAACATGTTCCAGAAACAGCACTGCCTTCAAATTCAAATAAGGAATACAATTTATGTTCTTTAAGTATTACAGAATACAGTAGTTAATTAACATGTTTTTTATTTAAAAATATATAACAAATTAATGCAAAATTAGGATGGAATTAACTTCTATAAATATTTACATTCCTTTCCTCTCAGGTGGAAGGAAAAAACTGCTAATTTCGCATTGTTTTAAATAGTATTTAAAATATAAAGGCATTTCACACGAAACAGAGGTTTTAATATTTTTCTCTTGGGAATTCTCTCTCAACTTCTCCAGGCTAATTATCGTTAATTAAGTAACGTTTGCTTAATGAAAAGTACATAGAAAAGTGTTACAAAATTAAGGTAAAATATTTGAGAATTTCACGGAAAAAATTAAGTGTACCCTAAGAATTACAAGTTCCCATTAAGTAAGTAAAAATGATTGCATTCTACAAACGTGTTCATTTCTTATTTTATTACTTTTTCAAGTTGGTGAATCAAAAAAAGCAAATTTTGTGATACAATGTTTTACATAATAACGGTTATAATTAAATATGTTCAGTTTGTTTTTTGTTAATAATTTAAATGTCACATACACATGAATATTCGTAAGTCTAAAAATAAATTACATATTACTACATTAACGCGTGAGAAATGAATTAGATAAACATTGTATATTAAGCGGATGAATTATAGTTTTGTATGTTTATTTTGGTTTTATATATTTTGAAGATGTTACATGTATATACTGAGGTGCAAAGTATATTATCCAATAGGGTTTTTTATGTCACAGCTAATGCCTTTTTTCCCCAGTAATGAGCTTAATTTTCAAAAAAATCCACATAATGACGATGTTATTTTTCTTTTGAAATTATCTATCGAATAATGTAGAAGTCACTAAAAAATAAAACATTTTTGTTACTTTTTTTCTTTGAATAATTGCATTTTCATATATATGATCATTCATCATAGAATTAAACAAAGATAGAGATAAGTTATACATAAATTTTGTGAGACAGTTATGTTTGTCTCGAATTCTTCAAACTTCTTTATTTGACTTCCTTTTTGTCATGTCTGATCAAGCCATTTCGATATTGGAAGGAATTGTTATTACTTCAAATTTATTTTAATATTTTAATTATTTTTTCCAATCCAAAGTATTTTCATAACTTAACCAGTCACTTACTGAGGTTTCAAAATGTTATAACCATGCTGTAACATTAGTCTATTCGTGTGAATCTTGATTTAACTAATATGCGGGGTTATTTTCTGAACTTATACTTAAATTTCTAGCTCCTTTCCAATCAAAGGAAACTTGATTACTCAAATTAGATGAAGGTAACAATTGTAATAAATTGAGTTGATGATAGTTATTTATAAGAGAAACAGAATTGAAAGTAAATGTGTATAACTGATAGAACGTAGTCGGTAAATGTTACTAAGGTGTGGGTAATTGTAGAGCTGATCTGATATTAAAATTGAGTGAAGTTTTCCCAAGTTAGAGTAAATGCTAAAGTGAATTAAGCCTGCAATATTGGAGAAGTAAATTCGTTTATCTCAGTAAGTTGGTAAGTTAGAGCTATATTATTCAATCTTATGTTAGTGTTCATTCCCGTTGAGGATTATTTGACAGAGAAAGATCTTGTATAATCTGTGAAGGACATTATAAACAGTGTTTGTATTTTTTGAAGTTTCTGCTCACATAATTGTGAACTCGTTGACTATTTACATAAACAAAAAAATTTACGATGCTAAAAAGCTTAAATAATGAGCAAAAGTTTTATAGGGTATCCGAAATACAAATGTAATAGATTGAGACCTGTAATCAGTGCAAGGAAATTAAATGCTTTTGGCCAGTAAAAATTGTATCCATTTTGCATTTAATAAAAAAAAATTATGTTATGATTGAGAAGGGAATACAGTTAATGAAAGCATCTATATTTCAATATATTTTAAATTATTCTTTTTATTTCCTTTTGTCGTAAACGTGACAGTTTTTTTTTTTAATTTTTAAAATTATATTTAGGTAACATAAATATTTTTTTAACTCGACTCCATATACACTCCTACACAGCATCAAAAAATGTAACCGGCTCCGATTGAAATAGTGGACTTATACAAAAAACGTATTTCATCTTCGTATTCTTATATAGGGGCTCGACAACTCTAGATATAATTGAAATCCTTATATATGCGTGCCCAAGAGCACCATGGTACATATTGTGTATCTAATCAAATGATTACAAATAAAATTAATTTTTTCATTGAATAATGCACTTCGAAATAGCGTATATAACAGAAACTATTTTAATTCGATCTTTATTTCCAGGGATACTCAAAGAAACCTGATGGAGAGATGTAGGCTTGATTACTTCATGCAAACGTTCTTAATATTTTTTTACCTATGCGTGATAGGTGGACCGATAACTGCGATTTATAAATTACTACATTCAGTGATATCTAATTATTGTATTTGATCTTGAGTATGTAATGAAGTTTTACAGAAATTTTCAAGGTAATTGGTAAGTAAAGGTTTCATGATATGAGAAATCAAAACACTTAAAAGCATTAATATATCCCAATTCCTTTAATTCATAATTGTATTTATTAATTACTATATTTTTCTTAATAATAATATATTTATCAATATAAATCTTTAGGTGTAAAAATCATTTTATCATCGTAACTCACGGATTCCAACAGAATTTTCCAAATTTTAAATTTACTCAAATTTTCATTCATATCAAAGTTAGTATAAACTTCATAAGAAACGCTATTTCATGAAAATATTTCAGCTATTTCCCGAAATATTTAAAAATTATTGCATGACAAAAAATATATATATCAAGGAAAAAAAATAATTTATTTAATATGTAAATTAAGCTCTCTTTGAACCGTTAACATTGATGCTTATTTTGTGCAACCAAAAGCAAATTGTGAGAATTACTATGGATGTAATTCTCATTTTTAACCAAGTACAAATTGAAATTGGTTCTCTTATATATTTAATATTCTCAATAAATAAATAAATATTATGTTTTTCTTAAATAATTAAGCAATTTAACTGCATTCACTGTTTTTTTTTTTCAAATTTGTATGTATAAATTTATATTATAATAATCTACGAGGTTTCAATGCTGTATAATATAAAACAACAATTCTTTTTTTTTTTTTTTGTTTACCAAAATCTACTCTCATGATAAGATTTTTCTCATTCATTCTTCTTATAAAAATTTCTAAGAAAGCTGTAAAAATAAAAGTAAGAATAGAAAATACTATATGCAATACTATATGTCGTTTACATCTTTGCAAAGTAATATAATTATCCAACTGTTTTCTTTACAGTGTATTAAATGTTGTTTGTTATAACCCTGGAACACTACCATGTTTATATATGCCGCTATCCCTAAAGATACGTACAGCTTACGTGCTCACGTAAAATTCATTTTATTTACTTATATTACATTAATATTGTTTTTAAATAAATTGAAAGTCGTTTACCTCTTAAATTTAACAAAATCTACATAATTGAAAAATAAATTTACATAATTAGTTACCAATACATTTAAATGTCTGCAGATGGACTGGACTTCTGATGCTGACCACATATAGATTTTCCACATTTGCTTTGAAAACTGCTCTTTATCTACCACCAGAAAAAAATAACATCAAACTTAACTTTTGGTGACAATTGGTTATCTTGTAAAGCTGAAGTTAGTATTAATATTCCAAAAAAAGGCATTAAGTTCATCGTAATTTAAATTAATTAGGGAGCTATTCATAACACTTGCATAGCCTATGTTCTTTCGGTTTATTTCTGAATTTATGTGAGTATTTCTATCTTTATTACATCGTGAAAAACAAATTAAAACAATCAATTGGTCCTGAATAAATTGAGACTTGGCAACTGGACCCGGTCTAGTAAGAACAATATTTTTTTCGCTAATTTTTTGTTTAGTGTTATCATTAATTTTCATGTATCACTCATTACCACTTATTCCTTTTATTAAGTGAGCATCAAAAATATAATTTGACCTTGTTCATTTAGTTCTTGAATATTTGTAGTCGTTTTATATTTTTTTTATGAACATGTAATTCAGTATTCTTTTTTTTTCTTACTTTTGTCTACATCACCGCTGCACTCAACTTCATGTATCGGGGAATGAATCATTAATTCATGATCAATCTTTATTTTATCATCAGGAATATAACATCATGGGTCAGCATCACTGACATTCAACTATCTTCATTAAATTCAGCTTTATCGCCACTTTCACTATCTTCAGATTCCAAAACCAATCATTGAATTTCTTCGTCCGTTAAGAACTAACTTCGTTTGGTGATTTCTTCAATATAGTATGAAATAAGAATCGAAACACTTTTTATGCACCATTCACAAATTTAAAAATAAAGTCTCTATCACTAGGACTACGTTAAAATGACGTGTTTAAAAGATCATTTATTACTAATTATACTTAAATTTTACGTGTTTCAAATGTCCTTATTTCTAGCGATAAGTAAAATTTAAGTGGGCCAGTTTTCGCTTATTACTAGCGACACGTCATATTCAAGTGGTGAGTTCTAGTTCACGAAGCGAGACAAATGAAGCACGTAAACTTTAAGTACACTAGTGTTCTATGATTAATTTATTTAAGTCCAATATGCTATCTATAACAGAAATCCATTTGTTACCTGATATTGATAAATAATTGTTAGAATAATTTGACCCTAAACTATTCCGAAAATGATGACAAAAGTTAACAAGAAGTACCTCACAACTGTTTTAAATCTTTGAATAATTTTATTTACTGTCTATTTCTTCTGGTGATTGTGGTAGTCATGGTAGCCCACTGGTAATAGTCATGGACTTGTGTCCGGCTAGAGGCGAGTTCGAACCTTGATGCCACAAAAAAACTTGTTACGGAGTGGTACTGCTGCTCATTAATCTATTGAGTTCCATGTCAACAGGAGGGCGCGGTGTAAGAATTGGAAGAGGGAGATGTTAGCTAAGGTGTT